>OZ005741.1:77894815-78128637 GCA_963930735.1 Dioctria linearis | reverse complement strand
GGAGTTAGGGTTCGTACCACCAATCATAGGGGGCTCTCCAAACTACGTCATGTTTGGTACCAAATTAAAGAGGGAGGAGAGACTAATCGAGTGGTGTAGTTTGTTTTTGATAGTTTAAATGTGATAGCAGACTTTTAATCGCCAAAAACGGTTTTTTTGCACTAGGGTCATATACACCTCAGTTCCCATATTTTGCATATATTTCTTCCGTTCTTTGTTTCACATTCGTTGCGAACATTTTTCTCATGGAAAGTCAATTTCCACGACTTACCAGTTCTTCGTAATGATGACTTGAAAATATGTCCATTTTTGTACCAAAAAGTGGCCATTTTTGTACCAAAAAGTGGCAATTTTTTCATCTTAAGAACGATTGATTCACTGTTTTTCCAGTTATCTTTAAAACCATTTACCGGACTCAAAAACTATTTACATATTTAATTAGGGGATTTAATCCTACATACAAGCTTTAACGTGCATATCTAAGTTTTTTATAGCATCTCTTCTATACTGGAAGACGACCAAATTGATCATTTTCGCGTTATTTATAATCGTTAGCGGGTACCTTGAGACACAAAATCAAATCCATGTTTCTCTGTAAGTATTGCATGCATTTCCATTTTTTTAAATATAGCCAGAATATGCAGTGAATACATAGCTCAATTTGAAATTCATACGTACCTAGATAGCTTCACAAAACGCAACAAAAGCAGACCATACAATTTTTCCACTTACTTTTCCTCTTGCAAAACACTAGAGAATTTGAGAAGTAAGTAGAAAATTCCTGAATTCTCTATTCCACTAGTTAATTCTCCGGTATTAGTCCGTTTTAGTCCGCCCCGCCGTTGCATTTTCACAATACCATTTTCGAACGTCTTCTTTTTATAACTTCATGAAACTTTAGTGCCATCTCTTGACAACTAGTAAATATTCCCAACGAAATTCAGCTAACTTCATACCTTTTAGCACCATTATATCTTTATTCGGGGTATCACCAAACACTGACAAACACTTTGTTTTTTGTATTTTGTAAAATTCATCAGAAGTATTAATTTTTTTTCCAAAGTAGTATAATAAATAACACGTTAAGTGAGTAATATCTACGAAAAATGTTTATTTTTAGAACGTTTTATCTTAATGTTGCGTTTTCGCAACCGTGGACTAACTGCAATCAATTCTTACAGTATGGAAAAACACAACTTGGCTTTAGATCAACTTCAAGCTGATATTTAAACGTGGAGTAACTATGAAGGAGAGGTAGATATCGTCATTGTGCCACCTTATGAGTTTGGAGGTCTAAGCGACTGTGAAAACATCGACGAAAATGAGCTCAATGTCTTGGAAAGCATTATACTAAAGGATGTTGGTGTAACTGTAGAAATTATGGGCTACGATGATAGCGATAGTGATAACGAACCTTTGTCAATTTTGAAACGGAGTTTGTAATCCAGTAACAATGGGAATATGAATGAGCCATTGACCTCTATGTTCGCGACATGGGAAAACTGCTCAGCGAATATGCCAATACTCCAAAAAATAACGAGTTGGAAGCAATGGATATATTTTTAAGCAAAGTAGGCACCTATTGATTTGTTTTACGAGTTCTTTGATGAGGAGATATGCAATTTGATCTTGACACGAACATATACTTATGCTGCTCAAACGAACTCGGATTTTATATTGGATCTTGGTCATCTGAAGCGATTTCTGCATATACTATTATTTTCCGAATATAATTCCGTCCCTCAAGAAAATATGTAATGAATGTATCACACGGCGTGAATTTTCCAATGATATGTGTAATCCCGCGAAATACTTATAAAAAGATTAAATCTTATCTTCACCTTGCTAATAATAATTTTATAGACAAAAAAAAAATTTTTTTAATAAAGTTCGGACATTTTTAAATCACATGTCAAATAATTGTTCAAAACTTGGTATTTTTTCACATGGCCTATCAATAGACGAATCGATGTGACCATATCACGGCCGTCACAGCTGCAAGATGTTTATCATATGTAAGCCTATTAGATGTGGATATTTGCTCTGGTGCTTGTGCTCGTCAAGTAGATATGTTTTTAAATTTCTATCATATTCCGGAAGAAATGATAGCTATGCCAAAAGTGACGGCCTTCACTTAAAAATTGTGGAAAATCCACGGAATACAATATGATATTTCGACAACTTTTTCACGTCGCACAAACCGACTAGTTTGAGTTCCAAATAATCTTGCGCAACAGAAACAGTGCGTGAAAACCATACGGAAAAGTGCCCTATAATAACAACAACAAATTTTAAGAAAAAAGTTGATGGCATTTGGAAACAAATTTGATTCGTCCAATAAAGTATTTACTATTCGTTGGAATGATAATGCAGTCGTTTCCACTCTTTCAAACCTTGAGGATCATAATCCTGTTTCACGCGTATAAATGTATTCCTCACAGGAAAAAGCCATACATATATACCGTATCCAAATATCATATCGTCTTATAATAAATTCATGGGAGATGTTCATTTGTTTGACAGATTTTTGTCGCAATACTGGATTGGAATCCGTGGTAAAAAGTGGTGGTAGCCTTTATACGCCAATTGTATCGATTTGGCAGGTTCTAATTCATGGTGTGTTCATAAGGTTACCAGCGAAAAACCTATGTTATTGTTAGATTTTCAGCAGCAAATAACTGTCGCTTTACTAACAACCTCCATAGAAGAAGATAGGCCTTCTACTGGGCATGGACGGTCCTCTGCTGCTACAGTAAAAATTCCCCCTTTATTTTTGCAAGCACAACGTATTTTAAATGCTCCACATCGACAAAAATGGTTTTGAAGCTCCATTGCATTTGAAATGTTCTCCGAAATACCATAAAAAAAATAGCTTACATGAAGCATTGTTTTTTGTTTTTTTATAAAAGAAGTTTTTTTTTAAGTATATGTAGTAATATTTTGAACTTATATTTCTCTCTTATAATTACTCGGAAATAATTGTGTAGATTTTTTATTGAAATATACATATATCTCACGTTTTGTCCACCGATGCGCTTTCGCAAAACATGTTTTCTCAGACACTAATACTTATAAGGTATTGATTTTTTCTTGCTTAATCCGTGCATGTATCAACAATTTTCGAAAATCCCTCCTCCAGTTTTCGAGGGGACAAAAACGAGTTAATCAAGTTATAATATAATATACTAATTGTCTAATTTTTATCTTTTCTTTTCTTTAACTTATTTATCGTTTTTCATTATTTAGTTCCTTTTTTCTTTAATTGTTATTTAGTAATGTTTGTATATTTATTCTCAGCTAATAATTATCTCCTCCGTTCCGTTGTGAGAATAGTATGGGGAATTATTTAAATGTTAACGTGAGCTTTTTGAACCTAGGCACTGATGGAGGTGCGGGGAATAGTTATCACGAACCGGGATAACTTTACTGGCTTGGACAGAGTACAGTAAGGGCCGTAAACACCAACGAGGATAATCCTATTTCCTGTGTAAAGATTATTCCTTTCCGAGAATAATCCCGTAAATCGTAATCGTAAACCCCAACTCGTGTAAAATAAAGAGTTTTTTTATGTGGCATTACTTTCGGTATATCGAAATAAAAGAGTATTATGTTTTAAAATAAAAAATGTTGAATACGCAATATAATGAACAAAATTTATTTAATTTTCAGTTTTCTGTTTTACATAATATTAAAAAAAAAACAGTTTTAGTAGAGAAAGAATTTATTATCAGTGTATCTAACCGAAATATCGTTGCCACGGAAACGTGCTATTCTTTGTTGCCTGCTGTAGGGGAAGGTGGGTAGAAATGGACCGTGGGGTAAGATGAACCAAGCCCGTATAACTTAAATGCGAATAGGCAGAGATATGTAATAAAGACAAAATGGATACAGTCTTACAACTGCTTCATTTATTTCAATCGTCCACAAACTGTGTTCGAGCGCAGGCGTGTTAGTTAAGTGAGTTGAGTTTACCACGTGGAAACTATTTTTGAGTGCTCCACATATCTTTGTGTTTAGCTGACTGGTAACTAACAAATTATTTATAATGCCAATATAATGTTAATAACATGAAGCCCTAATTTAAATAAAAGTAACAAATTTAGTAAATTTAAAAGTTTTATTAAAAAAAAATTATTTGAATAAATAAAGTGCTACTGGGTAGAAATGCACCATTGCTTGTGGGCGATAGCAGAAGTTGACTGTTGACCGTTCCTGATATGGCGTTGGTACCGATACGAGACATCAAATGTATGTTACCACCACCGCTTCCATTAGGATTAACAAGGCGGCAACAACGCCGCTATCAACTGCCCGTGTCCTTCTCACATTTTAACATGCGTTAACGCCATTTAATTGAAACGTTTCTATTTTTTTTTTATTTCGTTAACTGAATTGTTATGTTTTGTTATTTATTTTATAATAAAAAAGTCTAACTTTAACTTATTTGCTATTTTTCTATTAAAATTTGCATTTGGCTCATATATCTTCCTTCTTGGTTCATTTCACCACACATGTGGGGAGAAATGAACCAAAGCACTTTTTTTGCATTTCTGTCAATAACTTAGAATACGCTCATTAAGACTAAGAAATGTTTATGTCAATACAAATGTAAAAGAATAGGCTTCAATTTCATGCATTTCATCCTATCGGCGGAGGTATATTACAGCTGAAATGTCTTCTCGAAAAAAGTGGTTTATATCTACCCACCTTCCCCTAATTATCACTTAAATTCAAATTTCGTTCATCCATCACCTATTCGGAATAATCCTCGAACAGAAATTTTACCCCCGGAAAATCTCGGATAAAATATTACACCGGTGTAATACGATGGATTAAATCTCGAGTAATCTTGGTTGGTGTTTGAGCATTACACGTGAATATGGATTATTCTTATTAGTGTTTACGGCCCTAAGAGTTTTATTCGATATTATGTGCAATCGCTCTCGGGAAATAAGTGTTTGCGAATTTAATGCGAGAAGTTTGCGTTTTTTCAGGTTCAGACTATGCATGTCATAATGGTTAGTGAAACATGGTTGAATGAATCCATCCCTTCCACTCTCGTCGCGATTCCCGGTTACAAACTTTTTCTTAATGACCTTGCAATTAATTTCAGATACATTCTTCCCAAATTCCTTCCGATTTCAGACCTATAAGCATCTTATGCTTTTTATCGAAAGAACTAAAAAAGCTAATGAATAGGCAATTATTTAAGCATTTGGATTGGAGGAAGGTCTTGAGCGAATATCAGTCTGGCTTTTGTCGTCACTATAACTACAAAACCGCAGCACTGCGAGTCCCCACTCATATCAGAGCTGCGCTAAACCAAAATAATTTGGTTACCTTGGCACTGCTCGATTTTTTAATGGTTTTTACAGCGTTGATCTTAGAATCTTGCTTTAGAAACTTTCGCTGACCCATAGAAAACAACCGGTTAAAGTGAAGTCTAGGGCTTCCCTTTTCTGTCTTGCATTCCCCAGAGCTCAATACTGGCCCTTTGTCATTTAGTTTTTTTATAAATGATCTCCCTAAAACCGTTTGGGATGTCAGCGTGCAAATGTATGCTGGCGATCTGCCGGTCTATCTATGCAGTCCTGTTGGCTTGTTTGCGGATTATATTGCTCGCATTATTTATTTATCTGAATCAAAGCTACCGGCCTGTAGCAGATCCGTGATAAGTTTCAATGTATTGTATTTCATAATGACGATTGCGACCCACATGATTCATCCCTCATGATCTTGGATAGTACAATTATAGAATTGGTACCGAAAGTTAAAAATTTAGGTACTGTTTTGAACCAATATATGAAATGCTGCGACAATATAAAGTCAATTATCGATAAGCTTTATACTGTACCTTGTAGGCCCTGACTCTCCGCTGACTTTCAAAATCCGCTCAAAACTAATCAAAACCTTAATTTTTTTTTCACTGCACAAAATTTCTAAGTTGCTTAATCCGATATTATCTCAGCAGAAAAGACTGATTTATTTTTTAATCTAAGACGTGCAAGTATTTAACAAGTTACTAACTTGTGGGAATTATATTCCATTCTAGCTCTGATATAGGACTTATAGAGGAGCGCTAGATTTGACGGGCTAAAATATTTCTTACACCTTTTCAAAAATCCCAATGTCTTGGACACTTTTATGACAACTGAGAAGGTATGGTAGTTCAATAATTTGATTTTATTAAAACTGGTTATATATAAAAACATCAACAATATTGCATCAAACTTAAAAACTATTTAATCACTCAGGCAAGTAGAAGTCATCATATGCGTTTTTATCGAAAAATGTTTGCATATGATCTTTCATAATATTTTCGACCACTTCTAATATTGTAGGAGATAACTCATTCCAAGCATCTTTCCAGTTCTTATTTAGGACGTCATTTAGAGAATCTCCCAATTCATTATTTCCATTGAAAAGATTTGTTAATTTAACGTGGAAGCTATTAAGAATGGATAATTTTATATATAAAAAAAAAAATCATATTTCAAAGAAATTCTTTACCCAGAAGGTTCGAGGAAAACTTTAACTTTCTGAATATTAAGGTAGTGTAGACCATTCCTCTCCACAAGAGTTGGTTTGAATTTCAGCGCATCTTTAACATTTTCTAAGGTCAACTCAAAATCTCCTTCACCTTGAATTGGTAGTAGTAAGATTCTTCCATCGGCTTTGTATTGTCCAACTAGCTGCAATTTTGGAACCACTCCATACAATTCGAATTTGCTTCCTTTTGCGTCACTTGTAAAACCACTAAAAATATAAAAAAAAATTTATCATATCCTCCTTACTTAAAATTTTTGTTTTACATATATTTAAGATATGATGTGGGTTTGGACTTAAGCATAATTTGACATTATATTTTTGAAATAATATATGGTGGATATTCTGAAGAATTCAGAATGTCTATATGCCTTAGTAGACTGCCAAATAGGAAGACAGTAAAATTAAATTCAACCAGTCTTTTGTATGAAGCCCTGAACATAAATTTAGAAACTAGCTATAAATTATTCGCCATACTAAACCAGCAATACCTAACGAGAAAATCTATTGATGATAATAGCAAATGAAGGAAAAATATAGTACTCCTATTACTATTGAAGACCATTTTTATTCTCAATTTTTAAGCAATATATATCTATCTATAAAATCAATCAAAACATATTTATGTGCAGATGCTAATAAAACTGGAAACAATGTACTTCCCAAGTCATCACAAGAAGCAAATTTTCGCATTGAATTTCAATTAAAACAAAAAAATGGAAAATTCTCTATGTCAAATTTTTACTCAACAGCCTGAATATGAAGATTTCGGTTTTAGTACATTCATATAGAAGTATTTGTCTTTACGGTAAACATGTTTGGATGCATTTTATTAGACTGTGAACATGAATACTTGTAATACTTTCTTTGCTGAAAAAATTACAAAAATCTTAAACTTATATGTTTTTATATTTTCGCAATAACTTCGTGGAAATGCATTTAGAAGTACAAGGGAAAAGTCTTCTCAAACGACAATAATGAGACAAACAGGGAAATCTTTTGAATTGCAACGTTCAGTTTCAACTACCATACATCAAAATGTTTGAAAAGGGAAATCTGGCGCAATTTTCTTTTGCCAAAAAAGCATTCAAGGAAATTTACTCCAATCTTCATTTTCGTAATAAAATGAAACTTTTTGAAAAAAATTAAGCCATATTTCATTAAATTTGAATAGTTTATAAAATATTGTCGCAAAATTTAGGTCAATATCTTAAAAATTATGGGAAATATAAGCGGGGAACGATTACAGTATTATTAACAGTCAGCCAATTAAGAGTCTGCGAGGATTTAGAGAACACTTTTAAGTAAGATAACAAAATTCCCCATTCTAGTATTCACAAAGCACAGAAATATTTCCATATATCGGTATTACATTTAATATACGCATGCACATATTAAAGATATTATAACTAATTCAAGTGCACAATTAATGGTCAAATTGGTTTCTGAGCAGGATACATTGATTTTGTACTAGACAAAAAACACCATTCAATTCCTATAGTAACTAAACCATTGGTTCTACGTAAATAATTCTTTTTTCCTTAATTGTATATTGACCTAGTTATTATGATTTACTGCCAAGGTTTTGAGAATGATATTAGCATTAAGTTCGATCGATGTTCTGATATCTTTAGTTTTCCACATGAGGGAGATGGGAGGAAAACAAACACAACTCAAATTCGTGTAAGCCAAGCTCAAGTTATCAGTTAAATAGGTTTGATGGCTTACCACTGAGACGTGATGCAAAAATGCTTTTAGCTTTTTTTACAAAACTTAATCTATGTGAGATCAAATTATGTATATTTCTATTTGATATCTGGTTGGTCTATTTGTAATCCATTTTTCAAGACGATAACTTGAGAACATGTTAACCGAAAAATTGCCATAAATTACTTTTTATATTTTGCTTCTACTATATAGTCCCCACTATGAAATCTTTACAAAATACTGAGAATATATTTGGAAAGCAAAAAACCCACTTCTAATATTTTCGAGAAAAATTTGAAAAGTGTTTCACCGGTCCTCTTTAAACTAGAGGTTAGAGGTTAGACCAAGTATAACTGTACTCATGTAAAAGTTACAAATCCTTTAATAAACTGTACCGAATCCTGTTAAATTTTATGTATATAATTGAGCAGTAGTGTAGGCATACGAAATCCGATTTATACACGTTAAATTATTATTGCACTTATTTTGGTGAATATACTTTTAAGGTTAGAACTCTAAATATACATAGTTAAAATATAATTTTGAATAACTTACACTGCCCTTTCAAACTTTTGGGATGACAACCCGCGAATTTCTGCCCTTTTCAGATACATGTTCAAATTAACTGGACTTCCAGCTTGTGGAATGATACTAATATTTGAAACTATAAACGGATCAATTTGATGAATTCCTATTTCTGGTTTACCCTTTGCATAATTATGAAGAAAATCGTTAGAGGCTTTTACAATACAATCGGCATCACCAGATTTACATCGTGGAATTTCTTCAGCTATAACAAACAGTAAATGCCTTTTAATTGACTTTAATTATTATTAAACATTATTAATTAATATAATTAGAATTATTATACATCGAATTTTTCACTATCATAAAACTTTACAATTACTTACGAAATGTCGCTAGACAGCTTGTCACAAAGCACAAACCAATAATTGCAATTTTCACTAACATTTTTAATTATTAAAAATTTGTTGATCTAAGAAGGAAGAGATATTGATTCTAAACTCGAAACGATCTCAACTGTTCCATTTATATTTCTGTTATAAAGGCGAGAAAAGTTGTTGGGTGAAAAAATTATAATAAAAATGTCTAAAACTTGTTATGGTATCTATCAAGGTCAAATGAACTGCGATGCCTCAAGCTTTTTTTCCCTCACATTGCAAAAAATTAAGCTTATTCTTTAGTAAATAACTTCTTGTAGTCTTATTAAAAAATTTCAGACGTAGAGTAATGATCATTTCTACGTCAATTAATATATAAAATAATAAAGAATTAAATTAATTCAAGAACCAGCTTAATTGGTTCTTATTTATGCATACTAATTAAGTCTTGAAAAGCGAAATTCATTGCGTTTTTTTCTAGATTACATTTTTGATTTATTTCAAAAAGATTTAATATTGGATCCTCATATATCAAGTTTTTTTTAAAATGTTTCTGCATTATTATAATAAAACTACAGGGTGGGCACGAAGTATGATTCAAAAGAGTCAAGAGAGGTCTTCTTCCATCTCATGTTAAAGAATGATGATACTATTGGTAATCTTTTGACCACATTTTCAGAATATTGTTAATAATAGTAGTGCCAAAATAATTATAACTTTTCTTTAGTCTATAGTCTTTTTATCATTGGACATAGTTATTCAAGCCTTTTCAAAAAATTTATTTATTAATTAAATTTACAAAAAATACTTCGACTCCTTCGACGGACTCGGATCAGAATTGTTATATTTTCCCTTTATATTTATGTGCGCGTGCATGTGTTAAAGGGAGAACATAAGAAGCCTTCACCATCAAAATTAATTTCAATTTTTGGAAATTAATTGGATCAAAACTTTAAGTTGAGGCCTAGTAGAGAACGAAAGTGGAGAATTTGTCTTCGATACAAAAAAAAAAAAAAAAAAAAAAACAGCGTCATATTACAGCAAAGACCTTAATCTCAACGTTTTGTTCGTTTTCTTCTTCCTATCTTACAATGTCTATGTGGAAACTTAGAGAAGCCGACTTTTTATTATAAATAGGCATGAATACGTGATTTATGTAAACGTGCGAAGCATCTTATAAAATACTTTTTTATCGAATTTTATATTATTTCTGTTCTGCAAAAAAAAAAAAAATTATTTGAGTTAAGTTTTGACCATATATCTTTACTAATAAAATAACAAGTCCCTACCATATACATATGTATGTGGGTATCTTAGGCAATTAAGTAAATAATAAAGATAAGTCGCTTTTAATTTTTTTCTGTTTTCAGTTTTGCAATACATCAATCAGCGGGCCAGCAGAACTTCGCAGATTACAGCTACAGATCAATGGAAATTTTGCAATGAACTCATCAGCTTCCAGGAAATCTGTATGACGGATTTTTTAGGGGTATACAAATTACAAAGTACGTCACACACTGAAACAACTTACAAAACTATTCAACAAATAAGTGTAGTGTTGCTGTTATTTCTGTCGGCAGTTTACGTCAATTAAGCTGAGACCGCGATTTCATGGCAAAACAAATTTTGAATGCGTCAAAATTTAGTGCTCAATGAGGGCTAACTTAATGCCCCTTTCTCTGCATAGGATAGCGTTTGTTGCTGACCCTGTATGTAGGGGTTGCGGAGAGGAATCCGAGACGCTCTTACGAATTTGAGTATTAGCTCCCAGCCCTCCTTGCCAGCTTCGTGCAGCTCGTCGTGGAGGTGTGCGCCAAGGAATCTGTAACGCTTTCCCCAGAGGGCCGGACAGTAACAAAGGAAGTGGGTCACGGTCTCGGATTTCTCTCCGCTTCCCGTACATACAGGGTCAACAACAATCCCTATCCTGTGTAGGGAAAGGGGCATTAAGTTAGCCCTAATTGAGCACTAAATTTTGATGCATTCAAAATTTGTTTTGCCATGAAATCGCGGTCTTACCTTAATTGACGTAAACTGCCGACAGAAATAACAGCAACCCTACACTTATTTGTTGAATAGTTTTGTAAGTTGTTTCAGTGTGTGACGTACTTTGTAATTTGTATACCCCTAACAAATCCGACATACAGATTACATGGAAGCTGATGAGTTCATTCCAAAATTTCCATTGATCTGTAGCTGTAATCTGCGAAGTTCTGCTGGCCCGCTGATTGATGTATTGCAAAACGGAAAACAGAAAAAAATTAAAAGCGACTTATCTTTATTATTTACTTAATTGCCTATGATACCCACATACATATGTATATGCTAGGGACTTGTTATTTTATTAGTAAAGATATATGGTCAAAACTTAACTCAAATAATTTGTTTTTTTTTTGCAGAACAGAAATAATATAAAATTCGATAAAAAAGAATTTTATAAGATGCTTCGCACGTTTACATAAATCACGTATTCATGCCAATTTATAATAAAAAGTCGGCTTCTCTAAGTTTCCACATAGACAGTGTAAGATAGGAAGAAGAAAATGAACAAAACGTTGAGATTAAGGTCTTTGCTGTAATACGACGCTGTTTTTGTTTTTTTTTTTTGTATCGAGGACAACTTTTCCACTTTCGTTCTCTATTAGGCCTCAACTTAAAGTTTTGATCCAATTAATTTCCAAAATTTGAAATTCATTTTGATGGTGAAGGCATCTTGCGGTCTTTCTTTAACATATGCACGTGGACGTAAATATAAAGTTAAAGGAAAATATAACAATTCTGATCCGAGTCCGTCCTAGGAATCGACGTTTTTTTATATTTTAATATAAAACGCAATTAGCTGTTTCATTGATCTGCACTCTACGATATTTGTACAACACGTGTCCCTAGTACATACCTAAATACAAGTTTTATTATTATGACAATAGATATTCAAATCACAAATTCATAGCGAATTCAATTGATTTTTAGTAAATTTAATTAATAAAGAATTTTTTTGAAAACGCTTGAATATGTCCAATGTTAAATAGACTAGAGACTACAGAAATGTTACAATTATTTTGGCACTACTATTATTAACAATATTCTGAAAATGTGGTCAAAATATTACCAATAGTATCATCATTCTTTAACATGAGATGGAAGAAGACCTCTCTTGATTCTTTAGAATCATACTTTTTTTATTATTTTATTATTATAAGATGTTACCAAGTTGTGAATATTGTAATTGCATTCAAAACCTGTAAAAAATTGGTGGGGGGAAAGAGTTATTACGTGGAAGCATATACGTCCCAATCGGTTTTTTATCTGGGACATATACCATTCAGCACTAAATTATCCAGAGACATCCCATTCTCGTCCCACTGATACGATAGCCTTCCCGTGATAAACAGGAAGTATTCAGTATGTACTTCGGACTTTATTTCTAGGAGCTATTAGAAATTTCCCATAAGTTATTCCCTGGGATATCCTACAACTAGTCAAGGGCGGATCTAGCATTAAAATTAATGGGCGTGTAGGGGGGGGGGGGGGTACTGCAATTAAATTTAGGAAAAAAACATTAAATGGGACACCACTTGTCCAGCGCTGTAAGACGTTTAGTTTATCCACCGCAGTAGGTACTGTGTAGTGAGGTACTAGGAAGGTTGTGGATCACATATGATGGTTCCTATCGAGTAGACGTGTGTTGAATTCGCTCCCGCTTGGTTCGTGGTTTTAGTGTTTTATCACGGCGTTGTATTCTCTCTTCAGCAGAGGACTGTTTCGTGAAATCTCAAGTCGTTAATTTCGTTGTGCCTACATATGATTCCTGAGATGAATCTTGATATATTGTTCATAATTGTATAAAGCCCTAAATCTATGCCTATTAAGTATAAATACCAAAGTTCGCACCAATACAAGAACGAATACATCATCATCAGTACCTAATATCAACAGAAAAGGCTCTAGAACTACCGCTACCTCTGGTCCGATGGGAACTATTGATGCCACATCGTCAAGTGCTACAGTCTCACTTCTTGCAGTAAATAACACGAGTGGGTTAAGTGCAGACACAAATCTAATTAACAAATTTAATAGTTTGCTTCTGTTATTCTAATCCCGATTGCAAAAGTTACTTGCTGATGTCGAGAATCGCCTACTATGTAAAATTGATGATGCTATAGGTAACTTGGGTGTACGTCTGAATATTTGCGAGAGCAGACTATCAGACATAGAGGTAAATCAAAATAAACTAGCTAGAGATAATGATGGACTATGACGTATCGTTCGGCTAAGCGAGACAGCTATTCGAGGCATTCCTGAGGTGCCTAACAAAATTCCGATCAATCTGCTGAGAGAGTTATCAGTCATAGTTCGTCATGAATTATCAACTTATGCTGATGCCTTTCGCATTAAAAACGCTTTTCATGTATCAACAAAAGGAATATATTTTCTCAGCTTTGTGGACTCATAAACAAATAAAATTACTGGAACTCAATGGATTCTCCTCTGATAATTCTGTTTACGTGAATGGGAGTCTGTCTTACTTCTAATAATCATCAGCTGTTCAAATTAAAAAAAACCTCTCATCTGTCTATACGGTAAGCGGCCTTGTATATGTAAAAATAAATAGAAATGTGGTTTCCCATGGAATTTTAAATTCTGACCAGCTGATTGCCATCGCTACAACAACACAATTGAACCAGAACTACAGATGGAAATAATATCTTTACTTGTTACATATTTTTGCCTAATATTTTTAAGTAATCACTTTAAGTTAATTCCTTTCACATACTCTTTTCTTTTCTTAATTATTACTTTTAAGTTTTAGAATTTTGTTACTTTTGCATGTGCTGGTCTACTGAAAGTTATGCTTATATTTTATGTTTCCCTTTCTTGCTGCTTTGATAACAGTTGTGACTGTGAAGTTGGTGGTCGACTCGATTACTTAATACTCCTTGATTATAGATGAAAATTCCTTTCGTGAGAACAGAATAAGAGCTATGATTAATATACTGAATGGAAATTTAGTGGCTTTTTTAATTATAATAGATAGAATAGATAGATAGAATAGATTAGCGATTTTCTTCCTTAGAGTTGATAAGCTCAATCCTTCGAAAATCCACCAAGTTAGAGCTAGAAGCTCAATGTCTGATGTTAATGAATCTCTTAACAAGAGCTGAAAAGCTCATTATCTGTTATCCTTGTTACCGCTGAAGAGCTCTATATCTGGCAAATGAAAACACCTTTGGAGTTGCTGGTTAAACTCGATCAAAATTAATGTTATCGATAAATGCAAGATATTGCATGTATCTTTTCTTATTGAAGTGAAATGAAATAAAAATGACATACAGTCATCGGTTGCACCATTGCACAATTACTTTTTTTTACAGTTCCTTGAGTAATATGTAATATGCTTTATTACGGTACAACGGTGACCAGTGATGATCATTTTACTTTTCACAACTCTTACTTTGATATTTCATGAATGGATCGTAGAGTGGCGCGTGGCTACTCTGATCGTATTTCTTTTGTTTATTATGAATGCTTTTATTTTCTTTCTTTATTATTATTTACTATTGAGGTGCTCGTATGTGCATTTATCGTTACGGCATGTAGGTCATGTAGGTATGCTCCACATCCTTACCGCAAAAAGAGAAAAAAATATTTTTGTAATGAATTTTTTTTTTGTGCTAATATGAGTACAGTGGGCAATTGACATTTAAATTACTTAATGTATACAAATGTTTAAATTATAGATTGGATTACAAATTTTTTTTGTATATAGGTATATGTATAATTTTGATATGTCTTCTGTAGTTAATTAATTATTTCTTCATTCTAAAGAAATTTTTGCTCCTTTTTACATATTCAAGTTGTCCAATTAATGTTTAAGTTTTATTAGTTACGCTACTTAATCGTTTAAGAGTTGTTAAATTATTCTAGAAGTTGCATTACATACTATAGTATATTGCAATAAATGTTAGATGTGGATATATATCAGAGCTGTAAAATACTCATTATTTAATGGATTTAATACCTCCTAATTATGAATACCCAGTACTTAAGAATTGGCAATTCCCATTACTTTGACAACTTCAGTATTAAACATGAATTATGAAATGAACTAGATCAACTGTCTTTTTAATTTTATTGTAAAAAAATACTTTTCCCTGTTTTCCATGTTCTCAAGGTGCAATAAAATTAAGTAGTTTTGAGAAGTACGTTTGCTTTAAAAAATCCTATAGAAACTATAGACTTAACCGAAAGTGGTAAGTATATTTAAAAACTTATCAAACAAATTAGAAATTAACTACTTAATAATTGCATAAATGAAGCTGTACAACAAAACGATAAAAATTATAAGAGAGCAGGGACGGATACAAAAGAAAACGAACTGGAAACTGAAAATATAAATATGCAGAAAAAAGAAATAATAAATGAAATGTTAAGGAATTGCAAAAATAAAACATTAACTGAAATTGTTTTTATAGTTTTGTATTTTTTTTTAAATCCCTTGCAGCTTTTAAGACGATTAAAATTTGATTGATTAATTAATTTAATTAATTCTTTAAGAGTGTGGATGGGCACGTCGGCATAGGTACCGATTTCTCAATTCTGATTGAAGTAACACATATGAGACAAAATTACCCATATGTATACTGACACTGAAGTGGGTATTTGGAGCAAGTATCTGCGACTTAAACAAGCTGCATTGAAGTACAATACACCATTTCCTTTCTCAGGCGCAGTAGAGCGATTATTTTCCTTAGCCGGCTTAATCAACCATTCTAAAAGGCACACTCTTAGTGACTTTTCTTTTGAAAAATTAGTCTCAACGAAGGCAAACTGGAATTTTGGTAAAATTAAAAATTAATTGAAATGGTTTTAATACAGCCAGAGAAAAAAGGTAAACTGGAATTGTAAATTTTACTTTGTAAAAGATTTCTGCCAAAAACATTAGGTTTAACAACTGAGAGTAAATATTTGATGAGCCATTTCTACTAAAATAAAGTGCATTTAACTAAGTTTAACTATTGTTTTTTATGTAATTGCAAATTTAAATATGAAAAAATAGCAAACAGTAAATATTTTCCTAGAGCGTGACTGTTTTTTCTTTATACTTCTGACCTACAATTTTTTTAAAGCAAACATACTTCTCCAAACTAATTAATTTTATTGCACCTTGAGAACATGGAAAACAGGGAAAAGTTTTTTTTACAATAAAATCAAAAAGATATTTGATCTAGTTCATTTCATAATTCATGTTTAATACTGAAGTTGTCCAAGTAATTAAAAGTAATTGAAAGTATTTGAAAGAATTGAAAGGAATTATATAGTAATAAACAAATACTTTTTAAATACTTTTGAGAATTTGTAGGTATTTTTGCAATGGAATCGCAAATTCAATTACTTTTCGGTATTTTAAAGTATTACTTGCCATTCCGGGAATGGGACTTTTAAATTTTAACTCCAGTACAGAAGGCTTAGTACTGGCAACTGCCAATTCTTAAATACTCGGTATTGGTAATGATAATAGCAATGGTATTTGAATTTTACATATGTATATTATTTTTTTATTCTAATGTAGTAATGTATTAGATATCAATGTCATTTTACTATCAAATCTTATTTAAATTTTTTTACATTTGTATTGGTTATTATTAATTCTTTTTAGTCTATTTTTATATATTTTCTTTCTTTTATTGTCAATATCTAAGTATACATTTACGCCTTCTATTTCTTTTTTCACATTTTCGTTTAAAATAGAAAAAAAAATTTTATTAAAAAAAATTTAAAAACCAGATTCATTCTTACTTCATTAATGGAAGTACATTCCCGTGCATAAAGGTGATCAGTCTCTATGTTGGCTGGGCTGCTTTCCTGGGATTTCTTTTTATCTTCTTTTTTTATTTTTGATTTTTATCATTGATAAAGCATCAGCATTCGCATTCATTTTAGCTTGCTTATAAACAATTTCGCAGTCATAGTCGGCTAGATCAATTATTGGTTTATTAAGTTCATGTATTGCTAGCGTTCTGCCAACATACGAAATTGGTAAGTCAGATCCTATGTCACCTTGTCATAATACTACTCCGAGAGCAAACTGTGTAGCATCTGTTGTCAATATAAATTTTTCATCAAAATTGGGATATTGTAGAATTGGTGAATTTGTTAATTTTGACTTTAAACGTGAGAATCCTTTTTGACATTCGTCCGTCCAATTGAAAATTGTGTTATTTTTTTCGATAGAGAATTTATTTGTCTTGCTATTTCAGCAAAATGGAATGAATTGTCTGTAATAGTTCCAGAATGCAATGAATCTTCTTGCGTCATCCGCATTTGTTGGGGTGGGATAACTCAATACAGTGTCATATATTTTAGGGTCTGTTCTAATGCCATCTTTTGTTATTAGATGTCCCAAATACGTTACTTCTGTCTGTAGAAATCTACATTTTTCGGATTTAATTTTAAATTATTCATTCTCAGTCTGTTAAATGTTGTGATCAAATTTTGATTATGATGTTTTAGGCTACATCCAAAGATAATAATATCATCCACGTATAAGAATGCTTCACAATCTAGTTCAAACAAAGCTATTGAAAGCATTCTTTGAAAACTATTAGTTTAAATTTTTAAACCAAATGGCAGTCTTTTAAATTGAGAGGGTCCTTTGTTGCTTGAAAATGCAGTCAATGTCCTAGAACTCTTATCTAACTCGATTTGATGATGGAACTTGAAAGATCAAGGGTGGACAAGTATTTTGCTCTTTCAAGCTTGTTTAGTATATCATCAAGTCTTGTTAAAGGAAATTTATCATTTAAACTTTTTTTATTCAGTTGTCTGAAATCTACAACAAGACGCCATTTTTTATTTCCATTGTCGGATTTGTTTTGGTACAATTAATAAAGGAGAATTGTGTGGACTTATTGAAGGTTCAATCACGTTTTCCTTTATTAGTTTGTCTACTTGATTGTTTATTTCCTCGATTTGTATCTGAGGAAGTCTATAATTCTTGATATATATTGGAGTCTTGTCTGTAGTGGAGATCTTTTCACTGTAGAAATTATTTGTGGTTAATTTGTGACCCGGTAAATGAAAAATATCTGAAAAATTTTTGCATATTTCTAAAACAAAATTTTTCGCATATTTATCTAGATTTTCTAGTTTGAGTTCTTGTAGAAGTTTAGTGAATCTGTCGTGTTTTTTATAGTTTGTACTACTGTTAATTCTGTGATAATTATCAAGAAGTTCTATTTTGGGTTTAAAATTTCTTAAGATAATTTCTCTATCTAGCGTATTGAAGATTTTGACGTACGCAACGCCTTTTGTAGGAATAGAATTAGCTATAAAAATTCCTTGTGGTATTTCTTCGTTTAGGACTTCACTATCCTGGTCTATATTAACCTCGATTACTTATAGTATTTCTATTCTAGGTGGGATTTTTATCTGATTTAGATTCGGTAGTTTTGTGTTCATTGGAAGTATGGACTCTATCTCATTGATGGAGATCGAGATTTTAAAATTTTCATAACCAATTTTACATGAATTTTGAATTAAGCAGTCTCTTCCTAGAATTCTACTCGTCAAGATTGGAAAATCATCATCTACTATATGAAATTCTTGTGGTATATCTTGATCTTCTATTTTTAGATCTGCCTTTAAAGTGCCTAAAGAGAATGATTCTGACTGAGTAATTCCCGTTATTCTGCAATTTTTTGTTCTTCAATTCCATCATTTGTTTTCAATTCATTGAGTTTTATAATTTATATCTCGGCTCCAGGAATGACTTTTGCCCGAAAGATACATTTATGGATGCTGTAATATAGTTGGTTAAGTGTTTTGTAAGACTATATATTTTTACTTGATTCCTTAATCTATTTCCCTCGAATCGGTTATTTGGGGGACCTCCCCGTTTCCCGATGGCGTTAAGTTAATTCTTCTGTTAGGAAAATCTCGAGATTGATTGCCGTGTCCATCCCGAATATTGTTTCGGTTGTAGCTTTGGTTTTGATTATGGACTCTATTGTTTCTTGAACTTATATTTATATTAGGACGATTTCGTGAAAATCTTCGGTTATTGTTATATCGTCCATTGTTATTAAATTGTTGACATCTTGGATTGAATAAATTCTGTGAGTGATGGTTTCTACTGTAATGATGGACATATGCTTGCTGTCTTGGTACTTCAACTTCAGCTGCAATCTGTACCACTTCATGCAATGTTTTAGGCCTTGCGGTCGATTCTTAAATGCACTCAATGCTATTTGGTCATTGAGTTTTGCAATTATTGCTCTATTTTCTTCACCTTGCTCTGATATCTGTATAGAGTTCAGTTGTGAAGTTAAATTCTCAATTTTTGAAGCATAATCTGCAATAGTTTTGTTGGATTGAGTTATTCCTGTTAACTCCGTTTGTATGGTGAGTGGAGTCTTCGTAGTCTTGAAGGTATCACATAAAGTTTTCTGTAAGGAATCACAATTTTTTTCAATCCTTAAGTTGCTAATTTTGTTCGTGACTACTGCTGACAGTCTTGTTTTTAGAAAGAAGTCTATTAGCCTTTGCTTTTGCGTGTTGTCCACTAGATCATTGTGCATAAATTGTATCAGATTCAGAAAATTGTCCAGATTTTTTATTTCTACATTGAATTCTAGAATAATCTGAATAATCTTTATCGATGCGGCTATATCAAATGCTGCCATTTTGGGTTCTGAGTATTTTGTGTTAGGATTAAATCCAGTTCTATGTATTTTGCTTCAAATTTTTCTTTGTGCTTAAGCAATAATAATAATAATATTTATTTATGTATATAAGCTCTTTATTTTTTGGCTCTTTGGCTCTTTTCAAAATTCCTTAAAAATAGGTGCAAAAGGCTGTACAATGTATAAAGAAAAAGACACTAGCTAAACTAAAAAATCACAAACATAACAGTCAATAGGGACAACAACAACAAACTAGACACTAATAGGTAAAAGGACACAAAGTGAACACTATGTTCTCAAAAGAGACAATAAACGGATACAAAAATTTTGAACAATGCCTAAAAGATGTAAAACAATAAAAAATTTTGCTTGCCCCTATTTTGACAATAGGGTAAGTGGCAGCTCCAAAAGTTCCAAATTCCAAAATAATCTAATAAATATCTTAACCTAAACGAGCGAATTTCAACAAAAATTTTGCAATTTAGCACCGAGACCGAAACCGAATTAAAATAGGAAGTCGAATGAACGAAAAATTTACGCGATACCGTTATAGAGTCCCGCGAGGGCAGCCTGTAGTATCATGGACCTCTACAAACTGCCCCCATTATCCCTCCAGCTTAGCATCTCTAACAGAGTGCTTGTCTTTCCCACAGCAATTGCAACAATTCCTAAGCGGAGAGAAGCCCCGTGGACTAGTGTTGCAAATGCTGTGGCCTGTTATCACCAGCGAAAGACAAGAGCTCCATCCTGTACCGACGATAGTGGTTGCCATGTACAGTTGAGTGTGTCTGCGTTCGTTGCCAGATATTCGAGACGTAAACATCTCTTCAACCTGTCAACGAAGTGGCGCTTAAGTGCGTGTGTGTGGTGTTGTGGGTCAGTGTTCTGATTCCCATCTTCGACTCTCACGTAGTACAGGTGAATTGTAGATTTGGCCAGTGTCAACGCAAAGCTAATCAAACAATTCACTCGACTACAAACCCTTGGTCCCCATAGAAACTATGTCCTAGTAATGCCGAAATTCGGGTGGATCAACTGACACATACCGCGCACGAGATCCATTAGACCGTGCAAAGCCGGACAAGTGAAGAACCTGTGAAACAGGGTGCCCTCACCTGCACAAATTGTGCAAATCCTCTGAACTCGGCGGTCGATATGTGACAACTGATTAGGATGCATAAGACTGTGATGTAGCAATTTGAATGCTACATCAGCATCTTTGTAACTAGAAGGATAACTGTAGACTACTCTGCAAGTTATCCCTCCCATCACGCCCATATTCACCCCGAGGTGTGTTCGTCATCTGTTGTATCCTGTATACTCCGGAGATCCTACAGATATAAGCACGTCACGGAGCACACGTGTTGTAAGTGTGCTGAAAGGTGTGTGTGGTGGTCTGTTCAGAACGAAAGCAGGGTCAGGTGCGAGGGTCACTGGTCCCAAGTTAGCGAAATCTCTCCCGCGCAGAAGCAGCCAGATCGTGTAGTTGTGCAGTGTTAATGTTTATTCGACAGTTTCCAGAGATATCAGATATCAATAATATCTCCGAGAACCGTCCGAGCATTACCGAACAATCAAGTAATCAAGGTAATCAAATAGTTTATCACGACTGACCTACCCATTAAGGATAATGGAAACAGTCGACTACGCCATGAGTTTACAGCTCTAGAGAGTTTCTCAAGAGCCATGCGGCTATTATTTGATTTACTCTCGCGTCCGATATACACACCTAAATACTTCAGGCAAGTATTAGTCCATTGGATGTTCAGTGGAGTATCTGTACGATCTCTCCACCTTCCACACCACACGCCTTGACTCTTACTAAGGTTAATTTTAGCGCCCGCTATAAGTTCGAACTTTTCAAAAACAGCACAAGCAACCGGAAAAGCTTCATCTCTTGTCACGAAAATAGACAGATCATCCGCATACGCCAACATAAGAGGCCTCACATTGGTATATGGCAGATGAACCGCATACTGTCCGAGCATTCGACGAAGATTCACCAGTAGCGGCTCCAGCGAAAGATCATGAAGCATACCTGACAATGGACAGCCCTGTCTGATACCTCGATGAAACGAGATAGGAGCCAGAACTTGTCCTTGCTGTTTAATCAAAATCGCTGAATCTCTATACGGTTTTCCGCCGATATCGAGCCACCTGAGCGGAAACCCAAATGCCTCGAGAGCAGTCAAGAGATGCTCGTGCGAGACACTATCAAAAGCCTTTTGCTGGTCAAGTGAAATCATGGCCATTTGTGTACCTGTCTGTCCATGGTAGGCAAACAAACGCTTGGCTACCGCGATGTTGTCGTAGATACTACGACCAGGTACACAATAGGACTGTTCCGGGTGTATTACCGAAGCAATCACTGAGCGGAGTATCGCCCCTAATGCTTTGCAGACGATTTTGTAGTCTACATTGCATATATTCTGATAGCTGTTGTCCGTTGAGGACTTGTCCAGATTCATCAATTATAGATTCGACCTCACAAGAAGCAGTACGACGTCTAGTCGCCTGAAAGAAGTACTCGGTTGGAGAGTCGCCTTCTCTCAGCTAGCGCGATTGGCCGCGCAGCACAAATTCCAAGCTGTGCTTGTAAATCTGTGTCGCCAAGCGTTCCTTTATTCCATTGAAATAAAGAATCAACCCCGGCTGAGTTGTGAGAAGAGCTGCCACCCGAGAGACCTCGGCCGACAAGCTAGAAGCTTGATAGCCACTTCGATTGAAATTCGTCTCGATAAAAGACTGAATCTGGAGCTTTCCAACATCCCACCATTGACTAAGAAAAGGAAAGTCAGCTTTCTTCTCTTGCCAATCGTGCCAGAAATCAATGAACTCATTGATGAACTGCTCGGAATTCAACAAATAGTTGTTAATTCCGGAGCCTGTGAGACTTTCATGTATATTTCGCGAGACCCTCGTGTATGATCTAGTCGTAGGATGCACCCAACGATAGATATGCACGAGTCTGAAAACACCGACAAAATTCCTCAATCGAGTAGCATTGACAGAGTTGAACTCAACTCCAGAGTGCCGATCCATTGGGGGATTCAGAGTGCAGTTTAAATCACCTCCGAGGACAGTTTCACCGCTAATATTCACCAGACAGCACTGAACACTATCAAGAACTTGTCTTGTAATGTCCTGGTCATGAGGAAAGTACAGGTTTTTTACCTTGATATGTTTGTCTTGAACGACAAAATCCAAGGAAGAAGCGAAGCCTGGGAAGATATCTGTATAGACAGGAGACGATAGTGTAAATTTGTTGGATACAATGATTGCCACCCCTGAGCCTGGGCGAGGCGCAGGTAAGGCAAACATTGCATAGCCAGTATGTAGATAAGCATAGCGCTCATGTTGTGTATAAGTGTCTTGAGTGAAATTCGTCTCCTGCAGAAGTGTAATGTCTATATCGAACATTTTTACATGTTCGATAGTACTGTGTAGCCTTGTATGAGCACTTAAATCCCCGGTGTTAAGAGAGCCTATCTTACACATTCAAAGAGATAAGAAGCTCAAACGATGATAGTGCGACGTCTACTGACGAGGAGAGCCGACCAAGCGATGCTCCTGCATCAACTCCTCCACCTTCCTATGAAGTCGTTCTAACCGAGCTACATGTTTGTACTTCCGCCTCTTCTTGGACTCCTGTTGTAGGATTCGAAGCTGAGGAAGTAACAACTCTGGCCTCTCCAGCTCCCTTACAAGAATGCTCCAGATTTTATCTGAGTTCTTCTTGTACTGTAGCTGGCCAAGCAAGAATTTCGGAGATCTTCTCCCTAGGAATATTTTCCATCCCCTTCGAGACCTCAAATTGGCTACCAGTCGAAATGGTGCTACCACACGACTCATAGCCACTGAAGCTCGAGAGACCAGTCTCCTCCAAACCGGTCATTTCGCAGTCCGAAAGCCGTTCTAGAGATGCTTCCGCCTCCCTCACAACAACCTTCGAACCGCAGGCACCACTATCGTCCTCCTCCGAGTGGGGCCGTTTGGGAGCGACTGGCTGTGATGGCTCTGGAGGAGGCAGCATCACCCGGTCAACTTTCTTTCTCCTCGTCCTCTTTTTTTTTACTAAGTGGCTCGTCGACTCCTCGTCGGAAGTAGCCGTGCCCTCACGTGCCGACGTGGCGCCGTTTACAGCCATAACTATTTTTGCCTCTAGGACAACTTCTGGCACCTTAACCACTGGCTGCTCCAAAATAGCAGGTTGAGTGCCGGCCGAAGGCTCCTTCTCCAGATCCACTACTGTAGTAGTGGCTTCCTTCGAGGGAACCCTCGGTTCGGCTTTCTTCCCGGTTCTCCTGGGGCAGTCAGCAATAAAATGCCCTACCAAATGGCAGGCATGGCATTTTGCTTCGGTGCTCACGTCTATCCAGTGCCTGGAGCCTCTTGGAAGCGTACATCCCTTATTTAAAGTAATGGACGCCTCCCGGCTGGTACCGATGATACCCCGCCCGAGACCCTCGTCCCAATTTTAATTGGAATGGCGCGAACGCCGCCATGAACCTTCCCAAATCTCCCCAAAGAAATTTAGGAGGTCTTCATGACTGGCGCGCATAGGGACCCGTGAAAACACGACCTTCGTGGGCCTTTCCCTGATTGGGAACGGCACAAGGTGCCTACCATCCACCTCGATGCCCGCAAGCATAAGCTTGGTAGCACTACCGAGGGTTGTGGTATACACCTCAACCATTCCCCCAGCTATTACTCCCATGGAGAATAGCTCCTCACGAGAGATTACCTGGAAGATCGCTTTCAGGTATGCGCTCTGAGGACATCTATTGATGTGCTCGAGCTGCATACCGTAGCTCTCATCCTGCCACCTCCCGTCGAAAAAGGCCTGTAGACCCGCTCTGGTTTTAGGCCGAGGCTTACCTGCGTCCAATGGGGCTGGACGAGGAGTGATGCCCTTACCTACAATTTCAATGGTAGACTCTTTTTTACTGGAACTGCCACTTACCTGTGCATACGAAATCCCTGCGACTAACGCCGGGGTTCGTAGTACTCTTGCTGGTGACTCCTTCTTAGCGTTACTTGTGTTCTCTGATGCAAGCAGTGGTCTCATGAAGGTGGTTTGCGACTTTGGTGCAGAGGCAGAAGCTTTTCTCACCACATCTGCCAGTTGCGATGTTTTCACTGGTTGTGCTGAAGTTGCTGCAGTTACAGCTACTTTCGGCTCTTCTGCCGTTGCTATAGTAGCCGCAGCAATTTTTGGATCTGCGTTTAGAACCTTGAGAGCAGCGGGTGTTGCTTTGATGGCACTCATTAGTGCTCCGTGGTCCTCTTGGATGATGTCTGCCACGCTGGAAGAAGATGCTACATCATTCATCTTGGCAGCCTCTTGAATATGGCCCTTAATGGCCTTTTCGTTGGGCCCTTTGGTTTTTTTTTAGAAGAAGGAGAAGGATTTGGATTTTTCCTCTTCTTCCTTACGTTTAATCTGAGGAGATCATCAGTCCCTCCAGAATCGCTGCTGCTCGTACTCATTTGGAGTACGGCAGAGCAGTATACACTTCTGTACTTTCAAAAAGTATTTTTTTTTTAATTATGGCTTTTATTTTTAAATTCCTACTTGTATTGTTTCGAAATGTTTTTATTTGTAACCAAAGACTATGCAAAATTTAAACCGTTGCCATGTTGTCATGGCAACCACAAAAATTATTTAAAAATTCCAGAACTGTCACTAATTTGTATATTATTTCACAATTTATTTTTCGAATTTTTAATAGTTTTTATTATTACACTTCACCTATTTAATGCACTTAGACACAATTAGCTGTATCGTCAGTCCGAATACACCTTTTCGCACTTTATCTGGTTGTTTTTGCTTTTTGTTTTGGAGGGCTCAAAAGTGACACGTCCGCTCACTTCTAAAAATAATTTTTTTTTTATTTGTATATGCTCTTTATTGAGTGGCTCATTGGCTCTTTTAAAAATTTCTTAAAACTAATTGGCAAAAGGCACAAAATTGTAAAAAAGACACTAGCTAAACTAACTTATAAAAAGTCAAAAGGGACAATTAAAACAATTAAGATAACAAAAATGACACACAAAAAGCAAAACAAACAAGACAAAATTCGCAAAAGAGACTAAAAACGGACACAAGATTTTTGAAAAAGATCTAAAGTTTAACCAAAAATTTAGAACCAGTCCTAATTTTGACAATTGGGTAAGTGGCAGTTCCAAAAGTTCCAAATTTTCAAAATAAACTAATAAAAATGTCCCTAAACGAGCGAGTTTCAACAAAAAATTTTGCAATTTAGAACCGAAACCGAATTAGAAATAAATCACCGAACGAACGAAAAATTTACGCGATGCCGTTATAGAGTCCCGCGAAGGCAGCCTGTAGTATCATAGACATCTACAAACTGCCCTCATCATCCCTCCAGCTCTAACAGAGTGCTTGTCCTTCCCACAGCACTTGCAACGATTCCTAAGCGAGGAGAAGCCCCGTGGACTAGTGTTGCAAATGCTGTGGCCTGCTATCACCAGTGAAAGACAAGAGCTCCGTCCTGCACCGACGATAGTGGTTGCCATGTGCAGTTGAATGTGTCTGCGTTCATTGCCAGATATTCAAGACGTAAACGTCTCTTCAACCTGTCAACGAAGTGGCGCTTAAGTGCGTGTGCGTGGTGTTGTGGGTCAGTGTTCTGATTCCCAGCTTCGACTCTCATGTAGTACAGGTGAATTGTAGATTTGGCCAGTGTCAACACAAAGCTAATCAAACAATTCACTCGACTACATACCTTTGGTCCCCATAGAAACGACGTCCTAGTAATGCCGAAATTCGGGTGGATCAACTGACACATACCGCGCACGAGATCCATTAGACCCTGCAAAGCCAGACAAGTGAAGAACCTGTGAAACAGAGTGCCTTCACCAGCACAAACTGTGCAAATCCTCTGAACTCGGCGGTCGATATGTGACAACTGATTAGGATGCATAAGACTGTGATGCAGCAATTTGAATGCTACATCAGCATCTTTGTAACTAGAAGGATAACTGTAGACTACTCTGCAAGTTATCCCTCCCATCACGCCCATATTCACCCCGAGGTGTGTTCGCCATCTGTTGTATCCTGTATACTCCGGAGATCCTACAGATATAAGCACGTCACGGAGCACACGTGTTGTAAGTGTGCTGAAAGGTGTGTGTGGTGGTCTGTTCAGAACGAAAGCATCTTCCAACTTAGTGCCAGGGTCACTGGTCCCAAGTTGGCGAAATCTGTCCCGCGCAGAAGCAGCCAGGTCGTGGAGTTGTGCAGTGTTAGTGTTTATTCGACAGTTTGTTAGTGTTTATTCGACAGTTTCCAGAGATATCAATAATATCTCCGAGAACCGTCAGTGTATGCGTGTCAGCTTCAAAACCCCGAGCATTACCGAACACTGAATCTATTAATTCAGGATTAAACCTGATTGGAATCGACGCGAATTGCGTGTACCTTAGAGCATTCCACTGAAGGTGAAATGCTGGCCTGATTCTGCCCCAGGTCTGAATCGTTGAGATTAGATCCTGTGGCCAGTCACGAGGATAAGGTGGTCGAACAGAGAGTAGGTAGTAATACTCCCCTATGCCGATCCCTCCCAGTACATTCACCCACAGTTGAGAAATCAAGTTGTCTCTCTGGCAAAACACTCTTTGGAATGCCCGCACTTGGAGACACTTTGATTTCACAACCAAGTTAGTGAGACCTAATCCACCTATCTTGACTGGCAGACAGAGAGTGCTTTCAGCAACCCATCATCTTCCGCACCAAAAGGCGTCTTATCGCTTTTGCTTGAAGAAGACCTACGAAACCTTCATCAAACGTCTCAGACTTTAGCAGATGAACGATGGACGAGGTAATCAAATAGTTTATCACGACTGACCTACCCATTAAGGATAATGGAAACAGTCGACTACGCCATGAGTTTACAGCTCAAGGTTGATTTAAACGTCCGCTATACGTTCGAACTGTTCGAAAACAGCACGAGCGACCGGAAAAGCTTCATCTCTTGTCACGAAAATAGGACAGATCATGCGCATACCCCAACATAAGAGGCCTCACATTGGTATATGGCAGATGAACCGCATACCGTCCGAGCATTCGACGAAGATTCACCAGTAGCGGCTCCAACGAAAGATCATAAAGCATACCTGACAATGGACAACCCTGTCTGATACCTCGATGAAACGAGAATAGGAGCCAGAACTTGTCCTTGATGCTTAATCAAAATCGCTGAATCTCTATACAGTTTCCCGACGATATCGAGCCACCTGGGTGGAAAACCCAAATGCCTCGAGAGCAGTCAAGAGATACTCGTAGCGAGACACTATCAAAAGCCTTTTGCTGGTCAAGTGAGATCATGGCCATTTGTGTACCTGTCTAGTATCATGGTACGGCAAACAAATTTGACGTAGATACTACGACCAGGTACACAATAGGACTGTTCCGGGTGTATTACCGAAGCAATCACTGAGCGGAGTATCGCCCCTAATTCTTTGCAGACGATTTTGTAGTCTACATTGCATAGGGTTACTGGCCTCCAGTTCCCCATCCTCTGCAAATCTCCCTTCTTTGGAATCAAGCGCATAACAGATCTCCTCCAACTAGAAGGAAAGTCTGAATGCGTCTCAACCGCCGAATTGAAGACTTCCAAAAGGTCAGGAATTAATAAATCCCTGAAACGTATGAAGAATTCTGGAGTCAAGCCGTCATAACCAGGTGAAGTGTGTCGCCTTAGATCCTTTGTCGCAGCAATCATATCCTCCAATGTGATTACTGTATCCAGGAGCTCCTTACTGTCTTCAGAGAAAGTGGGAATATTCTCAAGGAGTTCATGAGTGGTCGAGGATGTTGTCGACGTCGATTCAGAGTAGAAACTACTGTAGTAGTCTCGAATATATTCTGATAGCTGTTGTCCGTTGAGGACTTGTCCAGATTCATCAATTATCGATTCGGCCTCACAAGAAGCAGTACGACGTCTAGTCGCCTGAATGAAGTACTCAGTTGGAGAATCGCCTTCTCTCAGCCAGCGCGATTGGCCGCGCAGCACAAACTCCAAGCTGTGCTTGTAAGTCTATATCGCCAAGCGTTCCTTTATTCAATTGAAATAAAGAATCAACCCCGGCTGAGTTGGGAGAAGAGCTGCCACCCGAGAGACCTCGGACGACAAGCTAGAAGCTTGATAGCCACTTCGATTGAAACTCGTCTCGATAAAAGACCGAATCTGGAGCTTTCCAACATCCCACCATTGACTAAGAAAAGGAAAGTCAACTTTCCTCTATTGCCAATCGTGCCAGAATTCAGTGAACTCATTGATGAACTGCTCGGAATTCAACAAATAGTTGTTGAATATCCAGTATGCAGTTCTTCTTTCAACTAGAGTGCTGGTCGCCACTACAAGAAGATGATCGCTAATGGAACACACTTCATGAGTGACACCAACGAAATTTTCTAGTTTTCCAGGTGAGACGTAAAGTCTATCAATTCTGGAGCCTGCGAGACTTCCATGGATATTTCGCGAGACCCTCGTGTATGATCTAGTCGTGGGATGCATCCAACGATAGATATCCACGAGTCTGAAAACACCAACAAAATTCCTCAATCGAGTAGCATTGACAGAGTTGAACTCAACTCCAGAGTGCCGATCCATTGAGGGATTCAGAGTGCAGTTGAAATCACCTCCGAGGACAGTTTCGCCGCTAAAATTCACCAGACAGGACTGAACACTATCAAGAACTTGTCTTGTAATGTCGTGGTCATGAGGAAGGTACACGTTTACTACCTTGATATGTTTGTCTTGAACGACAAAATCCAAGGAAGAAGCGAAGCCTGGGAAGATATCTGTATAGACAGGAGACGATACTGTAAATTTGTTGGATACAATGATTGCCACCCCTGAGCCTCGGCGAGGCGCAGGTGTGGCAAACATTGCATAGCCAGTGTGTAGATAAGCATAGCGCTCAAGTTGTGTATAAGTGTCTTGAGTGAAATTCGTCTCCTGCAGAAGTGTAATGTCTATATCGAACATTTTGACATGTTCGATAGTACTGTGTAGTCTTGTATGAGCACTTAAACTCCCGGTGTTAATAGAACCTATCTTACACATTCAAAGAGATAAGAAGCTCAAACGATGATGGTACGACGTCTACGGACGAGAAGAATCTACCAAGCCATGCTCCTGAATCAGCTCCTCCACCCTCCTATGGAGACGATCCAAGCGAGCTACATCGTTGTACTTCCTCCTCTTCTTGGACTCCTGTTCTAGGATTCGAAGCTGAGGAAGTAACAACTCTGGCCTCTCCAGCTCCCGTACAAGAATACTCCAGATTTTACCTGAATTCTTCTTGTACAAGAGCTGGCCAAGAATGCTGCGAATTTTCTCGCTAGGAATGGTTTCCATCACCCTCGAGACCTCAAATTGGCTACCAGTCGAAATGGCGCTACCACACGACTCATAGCCACTGAAGCTCGAGAGACCAGTCTCATCCAAACCGGTCATGTCGCAGTCCGAAAGCTGCTCGAGAGACACTTCCGCGTCCCTCACAACAACCTTCGAACCGCGAGCTCCACTATCGTCCTCCTCCGAGTGGGGCCGCTTTGATGCGACTGGCTTTGCTGGCTCTGGAGGAGGCAGCATCACCCGGCCCACCTTCGTCTTCCTCCTTCTCGCCCTCCTTTTTTTGCCTAGATGGCTACTCGACTCCTCGTCAGAAGTAGCCGTGTTTTCACGTGCCGACGTGGCGCCGTTTATAGCCATAATTTTTTTTCCCTCTAGGACAACTTCAGGCACCTTAACCACTGGCTGCTCCAAAATAGCAGGTTGAGTGCCGGCCGAAGGCTCCTTCTCCAGATCCACTACTATAGCAGTGGCTTCCTTCGAGGGAACCCTCGCTTCAGCCTTCTTCCTGGGGCAGTCAGCAATAAAATGCCCTACCAAATGGCAAGCATGGCATTTCGCTTCGGTGCCCACGTCTATCCAGTGCCTCGAGCCGGATAAGCTCAGGTAAAAGCCCTTTGGAAGCGTACACCCCTTATTCAAGGTGATGGACGCCTCCCGGCTGGTACCGAAGACACCCCGCCCGAGACCCTCGTCCCCAATTTTTAAGGGAATAGCACGAACGTTGCCATGAACCTTCCCAAATCTTCCCAAGAAATTTAGGAGGTCTTCATGGCAAGCTCGCATAGGGACCCGTGAAAACATGACCCTTGTGGGCTTTTCCCTGAGTGGGAACGGCACAAGGTGTCTACCATCCACCTCGATGCCCTCAAGCATAAGCTTGTTAGCACTCTCGAGGGTCGTGGTGTACACCTTAACCATTCCCCCAGCTATTATCCCCATGGAAAATAGCTGCTCACGAGAGATGACCTGGAAGATCGCTTTCAGGTATGCGCTCTGAGGACATCTATTGATGTGCTCGAGCTGCATACCGTAGCTCTCATCCTGCCATCTCCCATCGAAGAAGCCCTGGAGACCCGCACTGGTCTTGGGCCTAGGCTTACCTGCGTCAAATGGGGCTGGACGAGGAGTGATGCCCCTGCTCTGAATTTCGATGGTGGAACTGTTCTGGGAACTGCCACTTACCTGTGCATAAGAAATCCCTGCAACTAACGCCGGGGATCGTGGTGCTGCTGCTGGTTCAGCTGGTACTGTTGTTTGCTTGTTAGAGACGCTTGAAGAAAGCGGTGGCCTCATTACCAAGCCACTAGGCTTTGGTGCTGACGACGAAGCCGTTTTAACAACTTCCGATAATTTCGGACGTTGTCCTTTTACTTCAGGTGCTGCTGGGGTAGCCGCCGCCATTGTAGCAGCTGACGCCCTTAATGGCCTTTTCGGTGGGCTCTTTCAGGGTTTTCTTGGAAGAAAAAGAACTATCGTTTGAGCTCTTCTTCCTCCTACTATTTATTTTGAGGGGATCATCACTCCCCCCAGAATCGCTATTGCTGCACTCACTCATATTAAGTGAGGCAGAGAAGCTTAAAATATCTTTTTTTTACTTTATATAATTCTTTTAATAAATTTTAAATTTTATTAATTATCTTTTTACTTTTCTTTAAATTTGAAAATTGCAAGTATGAATTTTTAAGGTTGCCACGTTGCCATGGCAACGACCAAAATTAAATTATTTTCACAAATGTCACACAAATTTTCGTTTTTACACTTTTTATTTCTAATTAATTTTTGTAGTTATTTTTCAAGAAACTTCACTTCGAAAGACAGTTCTTGAAATATATTTTCAAGGTAATGCCCTTAGTGTGTTTTGGCACTCACAATTATCACTTATTCCTTGTTCTAAGTTTAAATATCACGGAGCTTAATTCGACACGTCCGGTCTCTGTGACAGATAATAATAATAATAATCTATTTTCTTGTTCAGTGTTATTTTTAGCAGAACCCGCATTATTGTTTAGATTCTTTAGATTCTTGTGACTGTTTCTTACCCATGTTGAAAACAAACGAAAGTGGTAAATCAGCAAGAAACAAAAAATGAAGGGTTTGCTGTGTGCCGATAAAAGAAAGAAAGTAAACAAATTTTGCTATTATGTATTTTTGTGTATATGTGCAAAATATAATAAGGTTAATAATTCGTGATTTATTAAAGACTGATCTAGGACATTTATCTGTATATATTATTATTATGACTGCTATTTTCTGTTAATTATTTATTCCTCTTCTTTTGCTTTTCTTTTCTTTTCTCCTTCCTTTGCGTTTTTAGTTCCGTTTTATCAGAAACTTCTTTTTCTGCTCTCCTGGAATATTACAGCTAGACGGGTTGTTGCTTCCGATTTATGCTCCTGTATTCCTCAATTGAAATGGATCTTGGTTCATTGTTTGGGCTCCGTAAAGCTGCTACCAAAGATTCTTTTAATTCCTTCCAGGGCTGTACGGTTTCTTCACAGATTCGGTCCGCAGGGTCGCTATGTGAATTATTTCTCGTTATCACAGTAGAATTACACTCGGACTGATGACGCTCTGTTAATGAGAATAGAGATATTATCGATTTTCTTCGTTAGAGCTGAGAAGCTCAATCCTTCGAAAATCCACCAAGTTAGAGCTAGAAGCTCAATGTCTGGTGTTGATGATTCTCTTAGCAAGAGCTGAAGAGCTCACTCCATGATGTTTTAGCCATGTTAGTGCTGAAGAGCTCTATGTCTGGCAAATGAAAACACCTTTGGAGTTGCTGGATAAGATCTAAGTCTTTAGGTATTTTCAATAGCACTACATTTATGCTATTTTAAAAGTACTTATTTGGCTAAACTTTAATAAAATTTATTTCTCATGGGAAAGACGAAGACTATTACAAGTACTTTATAAAAACTGTTTACCTTACTCATATCGATCAAAATTAATATATGTACATTTATTTTTTTTCTTGACAATCGTATGTGGCAAATTTCTGTCAACAAGTGTTTATTTTACATATACTTGTAATATTTTCTTGATGACGTAGTATTGCAGCCTTTTGCCATTAAGTGTGTCAGTGTGTTTTTCAGAGTGTTTCAATAATTTATATAATTATATCTTGATACAATTGCTCGGAATTTTTTCAAATAGGTGTGCCTGTTTTAGTGAAGTTAAAATGAAATAAACAGAGTTTGTTTTTGACTACGATCTTAATCTGAATCTTCGACCACTGACCTTAATCCAAATTTACCAGTGCATCCATTTCAGTTTCACTAAATTCAAATATGCGTGTACATTCTGACAACGGCCAATGCAGAGTTTTTCTGAAACTTGTTTAAAACCATTAATTCAGTTTATAGAGTTTGAAAAATTTATAAAACTATTTAGTTACAAAGAAAACCTTATTAAAACCAGGCAGATCTTTTGCTATTTTTAGAAACCTTATAAAATAATTTAGTTTCCTTCATAAAACAGTTATTTTGTTGCTTGTAGAACTATTAACTCTATTCGACTCTACTCAACTCTGCTCAACTCTACTGCAATTCTACTCAACTCTCATCAACTCTACTCAGCTCTATTCAACTCTACTCCAACTCTACTCAATTCTTTTCAACTCTACTCAACTCTTCACAACTCTACCCATCTGTACTCAAACTCTACTCAACTCTACTCAACTCTATTCTACTCAACTCAACTCAACTCTACTCAACTCTATTCTACTCAACTCAACTCTATTCAACTCTACTCAACTCTCTCCAACTCTACTAGACTCTCTCCAACTCTACTAGACTCTCTCCAACTCTACTAGACTCTCTCCAACTCTACTAGACTCTCTCCAACTCAACTCAACTCAACTCAACTCAACTCAACTCAACTCAACTCAACTCAACTCAACTCAACTCAACTCAACTCAACTCAACTCAACTCAACTCAACTCAACTCAACTCAACTCAACTCAACTCAACTCAACTCAACTCAACTCAACTCAACTCAACTCAACTCAACTCAACTCAACTCAACTCAACTCAACTCAACTCAACTCAACTCAACTCAACTCAACTCAACTCAACTCAACTCAACTCAACTCAACTCAACTCAACTCAACTCAACTCAACTCAACTCAACTCAACTCAACTCAACTCAACTCAACTCAACTCAACTCAACTCAACTCAACTCAACTCAACTCAACTCAACTCAACTCAACTCAACTCAACTCAACTCAACTCAACTCAACTCAACTCAACTCAACTCAACTCAACTCAACTCAACTCAACTCAACTCAACTCAACTCAACTCAACTCAACTCAACTCAACTCAACTCAACTCAACTCAACTCAACTCAACTCAACTCAACTCAACTCAACTCAACTCAACTCAACTCAACTCAACTCAACTCAACTCAACTCAACTCAACTCAACTCAACTCAACTCAACTCAACTCAACTCAACTCAACTCAACTCAACTCAACTCAACTCAACTCAACTCAACTCAACTCAACTCAACTCAACTCAACTCAACTCAACTCAACTCAACTCAACTCAACTCAACTCAACTCAACTCAACTCAACTCAACTCAACTCAACTCAACTCAACTCAACTCAACTCAACTCAACTCAACTCAACTCAACTCAACTCAACTCAACTCAACTCAACTCAACTCAACTCAACTCAACTCAACTCAACTCAACTCAACTCAACTCAACTCAACTCCACTCAACTCGACTCAACTCAACTCAACTCAACTCAACTCAACTCAGCTCAACTCAACTCAACTCAACTCAACTCAACTCAACTCAACAACTCAACTCAACAACTCAACTCAACTCAACTCAACAACTCAACTCAACTCAACTCAACTCAACTCAACTCAACTCAACTCAACTCTTTGATGGCTGGATCGCAATAGTTAAAAAGCTTTTTTGAAAGAAATTCCGAAATGAAGACAATTGAAAGAGCGGACAACAGAGCAGAAGTTGCAAATTTTTTTGATCTGCTCACAACTGTCTTAGCTGAGAATTATTTGCTGGATAAACTGGATAGAATATTTAACATAGATGAAACTGGTGTCCAATTCAATAATAAACCTGTCAAAGTATTAGCCAAGCAAGGGGCTAGAGCAGTTAAATTACTTACTACTTTCGGTGGAAAAGGAGAAAGAATTACTGTTGTTGCTTGTTGCAATGCTATTGCCAATTTTCTACCACCAGTTCTGATTATCAAGGTAGTAAATAAAAAACCAGAATTTGAAGAGGGACTTCCACCTAGTTCCAAAGATTACATGCCAAACAAATCGGCATACATTTCCTCAGACCGTTTTTATAAATGGCAGACTGAACATTTTATTCCCTCGAAACGCCAGGATAGGTATGACTGATGGTAGGGGGTCATTCATCGCACTCAAGTTCTTTCGATATGCTAGAAACCGCTCAGAACAATCATGTGATATTAGTTTACTTACCTAGCCACACTACTTCTGTTTTGCAACCATTAGACATATCAGTATTTGGACTGTTTAAAAAATATTATTATGCTGATAGAAACAATTTCATGCGCAACAATCCTAAAAAAATAGGTGAACTGCTACAATCCAGGTCAGCTATTAGCCAAGCCATGGATTCAAGCGGCTACTCCTGCCAATGCATCAAGTGGTTTTCGCGTCATCGGAAACTACCCAGTGAATCCAAATGCTCTGTCTGATGCTGAATTTGCTATATCAGATATTGCATTGCGGGAAGTTGCACAAGATGGAGAGTCTGATCCTCTTCTAAATGATCAAGTACGAGGCGTTTGTGGAGAGCCTGCGTTAGGAGAGCGCGTGCAAGAATCTGCATCTGATTGAGGTCTTGCACTGAGTCAGCGGAACGAAGTGCCTCCACTAGGCTATCAAGTCTCAAGCGATGCTGATAAAAAAAATAGAAACTGTCTTAAATGAGGCTGAGCAGAATAGCGTGAACCATAATCAAGCCTTTTGAATCTTTTTCAAGACTGTTTAGCACTAGGAGGTAGGGACCTTGAAAATTACATCTTTGATGATTCTGAGCTATCGTTGCCATCGCTGATATTTTTAAATGAGTCGTAGAACCTAATCTTAAAAAAAAACACCATCTAAATTTTTACATCAATCATTTCCTATATCAAAAATACCGCTGAGCATGTCTAAAAAGGCTTAACAACCAGTAGAAATCTTAAACTCCATCGATAAAATTGTTCAAAAGAAGAATAAATAAGAGAAACTAAAGAAAACAAACAAAATAACGGAAACTAGGACAGAAAAAACAATTTTTAAGACAGTATAAGGAAAAAGGACGAAAAATCGATAAGAAACACTGAAAAGATATTAAAAATGAAAAACGGTAAATCAAAAATAGAAAATACGAATAAAAAAATTTCAGTTTAGAGAGAATTACAATTTTACTAAATTGAAATTAGATTGGATTCAATGTGAGATATGTAGAATGTGGTTGCATGAAACTTGTTCAACATTCAAAAACCATTGTAATGTGGAACGTTGAAGATCCTGGCTTCTGGTGATAGTTAATACCAAAGTTGATTGTCATATTGTTCAATCTTTAAGACAAATAATAATATTTTATTAATAACTTACCTAACTTAAAGTTTGGATGCTATTTTTGTTATATTTTTTGTGATAATGTGGATTAATATTTTGATTAGCACTTAATAAATGAAATCAGTAAATAATAAAGACTGACTACCTAAATTTATAAACGTAGATTTGTTTCTATTTAAAAAAAATCATAATGAAACGTCTATCCCCGCACGAGACCAGTATCCCCAGAAGCATTTTTAATGTTAGGCTACTATCCGCTACAGTAGGCAACTATCAATTTTTTGAGAGGTCAAATAAAACAGGATTTAATCAAAACCAATATAAATTATGTTTAGTCTTGGTCTTAGAAAATAGACACTACTCAACTTTGATAGAAAAAAAATGAGACTTTATTTTTCAATCAAAGGAAAGTCTAATAAATAGCCCAGTGAAATAAGGCCAAAAGGCAAATCTCGGAATGGAAGCGAACAAGCTGTAAATTGGTATAAACCTTTGTTTGAGCATTCTAAAGGCTGGGATATATATATATATGTATATAGAAAACTTAAATACGATAATGTTCACCCAGTTAATATGAAAAGACCCAATAAATTTTCAGGTAAAATTAACACTGACAATATTGTTATTGACATTGACGAAAACAGTAAGTGCGACACTGATTTTTAGAAAAGATCGACTATGCTAACGGATCCGCCGAAATCAGATTAAACCATATACCAGTCGTCAAAAATTACGACATAATATTACATATAACAAACCTAGAGGAGATAAACAATATAATTTCAGCTTTAGAGTCGAATTTATTAGACCTTAATGTAGAAGAGCAAAGGCAACTTCTGACGACGGAGTTAGAGTCCCTGAAACACATGTTTATACCTACGCTTATTCCACACAAATATAAAAGAGAACTCCTTAACATAGTTGGTACCGGATTCAAATGGAACAATGGAAATATAGAATAACACATGAAAAAAATAGACGGAAATAATCATAACATCATAGATCAGCCCAACAGACAGATATACGTCAACGAAACAATCGAAAACGATAGAATAAAAATTGTTGATTAACAACATCAACACGAATAGTAAAATAATAATATCTAAAATCATTTATATACAAACACTTTTAAAAATAAAGATTATTAAGGATAATTTAGAGCATATTCAGAATAACATAACATCTAGTAGATAACGAGTAGTAACAAACTAAATTCTAAATCTAGATTGTAAAAAGGACTCGAAGGTGGGAAGTCCTTCTACAGTATTTACCTCTTGTTCCCATGAGCGGGGCGTTTCTGCTGGTAAACATTGTATCACCATATAGATGAGAATTGCATCCCATTGCTTAGGAAGACTTATCTAGCAAGGTTGTGATAGACTTGGCTGATTCGTAGACTGCTTTAGGTAGATTAAAGAGTGCTTTCAATTGGGCATTTACCAAGACTCGTTTATTATCATACCTTTCAAGCAATATCTTCCATGTGTTGTCATAACTCCAGTTGGTCATAGGAAATTGACGCAATAAGTATTCTGCTTCTCCAGATACACTTGACTTGAAATAATCCAATTTCTGCACCGGAGATAACGCAGAATCTGAAGTGAACTAGGGAATTGAATAAATCGTGAAAAGGCCTCCATGAATCGTAAGAACCTGCGAATTTTGGAATTGTAATGCTAGGCAATCTTAGACACGAAGAAGTTTTATTCTCTGTTTTTGGACTTGGTGCAACCTTTGATTCAAATACTTCTAATGCATCCCTAAAAATACCTCGAAACATGAAGTATTTATTTTCCATCTTTGAAAATTGATCGTTTGTGAAATAATTCTACTTTTGAGTTCACTATCTTCCGAAGCGTGCGTGGCTTGGATAATTGCATAGTTCGTTTTCTACATCAGTTTTGTTGTAGTTATTGAACAAATTTTCGAAGATCGTTGCAGAGGTGGATTGGTTGCTTAAACGTTTTTGAAGTGACATGTTTAAAAGATTGAGAAAATAGAACACTAGACCTTAAATCCGGCTCAAAGGACCATAAAATGTACTGCCCGTTGTCAGAACTTACACGCAAATTTGAATTTAGTGAAACTGAAATGGATGCACTGGTAAATTTCGATTAAGATCAGTGCTCGACTCTCTAGTCCAAAAACAAACACTGTGTATTTCCTTTTAACTTCACTAAAACTGGCACACCTATTTTGAAAAAATTCCGATCAGTTGTATCAAGATATAATTATATAAATTATTAGGTGAGAGAATTGAAACACTCTGAAAAACACACTAACACACTGATTGGCAAAAGACTGCAATACTATGTCATCAAAAAAATAATAAAAGTAGTAAAATAAACACTTATTGGCAGAAATTTGCGATATAAGATTGTCAAGAAAAAAAAATATATATATATATATAATAAATGTAGAGTAAAGATGAGTTATGATAATTGATTAATATGAACACGAAGTGTGTAATATCTAGAGATATATATCAGTAAATAATACTTTGTTACAAGTGACTGGTACTCACCGATCTATAACTTTACGCTTGAGAGTTGGCTTTAAGCTAATGGTTGGACCCTTCGTTCTAAACATTGGTAGAGCAATTCTTTATTCCCATCTAGACCAGAAATAAAGTGTTAGTGTTGGTAAGACACTTTCTCATTCGAGTCCCGAGATATTATTCTTTAAGTCAGTCGAGACCCGGCTCAAATTGTTATCTTATCTTCAGTCGAGACCCGAAATAAGATGCACTTATTTCCGTTGAGACCAGAAGTGATTATTAGTAGTTGGTAGTCGAAAACCCGGTATAAATATTAAGAATTAATATATGAGTCGATGCCCGATAATGTTTCTCCCTAACTAGGCAACCTACCTCAAGCGATGCCAAGTACAAAAAGAGATCGAGACAATTTCGAAACAATTTCTTTATTGACCTACAACTACTGACAATTTTAATTTACTTGCTACGGTAATTCTAGATTTCCTTAAAATTAGACAGATCCATAATGGTCTTTACCCAAGTTTATATTTATGACTACTTAAATATGTACATGACAAATTTTTCTTATCTCTACTGATTTTAAAGTGCTAGAAAAAGGCCATGAAAAAAAACTCGCTATACCTGACTTAAGCTAAGGTAGGGAAGGAAATTTTATTTATTATACATGTTTGAGGCTCAAGGATAACAGTTTTTACCTAAGTAATTTATCTTTGTTCTTACCTACTAGGATGTTTCTGATCTTATTGACGTTTTAATTATTAATTTCAAGTTTATTACTATATATAAATTTGGTGAGAAAAGTACGGTCTTATTAATATGTACTATTGCAAGCGTACCGGCAGAACCCTTAATGCGAGACTGCGTATACCAAGTTTGTCGGGTTCTTGTGCTTTGTTGTATACCTGGGATGGGGTGTTTGGGTTTCTTCGCGTGTGGAAGAAGATTAACTCATTTGCGTTGTTAAAGAGTACGTTTTTGTTGTGGAGGTGTTTAACGAGGACAGGTAGCTGGTATCTATTATTGCTTTCGAGGTATTCAGTAGGGTAGCTGATGCATTCAGCGAGTAATGGGTTATCAGAGGTGCCTAATCTATTGAAAAAGTTTATGGTTTGTTTTATAATTTCTCTGTCAATTCTAGAGATATTTGTTTTTTCGTATAGAATTTTGTTGTTGATGTAGTGGTATGAATTTGGCTTCCTATATAGGCCCGATCAACATCTTAGGATGGATCTTTCTAGCACTCGGATCTTTTCCATTTGTGCAGAAGAGATGTCTGTCCAGATAGGGGATGCATATATGAGTATGGGTCTAATTAATTGCTTGTAGCAAATTATTTTAATTTTCATATTTAGTGCGGACTTGAGGATTGATCTGAGAGTGAGAAAGGCCACGGTGGCCTTATTGATGATGTTGTCTATGTGACGGTAAAATTTAAGATTAGGAGTTAGTGTGAGTCCAAGATATTTTACGGTCTCTTTTTGGGCTCAATTGCCAATGCGAATATCCATGTGTTGGAGGAATTGCTTTTGCCGCCGAGTGGAAGATTTGACACCAGTGAAGGCGATTGATTCACATTTGTTTATATTTATTTTGAGTTTCCATTTATTGAAGTAGTCAGAGAGGTTTTTCGTGCTGTAATAGAGGATAATGTCGTCTGCGTAGTGCAGTGTTTTGATGTTAGGACTGATAGGCTCGGGGCTTGGGAAGTCAGAGGTGAAGATGTTATATAAAATGGGTGATAGGATTGATCATTGGGGGAGCCCAATTTTCGGGCAGAATTCTCTGGAGAGCTCGCGGCCAACCCTTACTTTGTACAATCTGTTGGTGAGGAAGCTGTGGATGGTTTTACACAGGTGCGAGTGGAAATCGAAGGTGTGCAGCATTTTGTGAATCAGACCTTCGATCCAGACCGAATCGAAGGCCTTCTCCATGTCTAATAGACAGGCAATTGTTGGTGTTTTTTGGTTGAGATGGTGACTGATATCCGTCTTCAGTTTGAGGAGAGCCTGTGTTGTAGATCAGAACTGTCTGAAACCAAATTGATTGATTGGGATGATGTTGTTATCCGTACAGTGATCTAATTTTTTATCTTTAAGGAAACATTCGAATATTTTTCCTAATGCTGGCAGAAGAGATATCGGCCTATAGCTAGCGTGTAAGTTTGGGGGTTTCTTATTTTTGAGGATGGGGACTACATACGCTTTTTTCCAGCTCGTGGGAAAGTAGCCTAGGTTGAAGCAGTGATTGAAAACTATAGAGAGTTTTTGGCTGAATAGTGGGGGCAGTTTTCTAATTATGAAATTAGGGATTTCGTCTGGGCCGCTTGATTTTTTATTTTTCCTACTGCGTATGTATTCTGTAGTCAGTTTCACGTGGGTAAAGCTAAGGGATCTGGAGAGCGGTGTTATAGAGTCGTGAGGTAGTAGGGGTCTTCTGTCCGCAGTTAAGGCCGGGTTGGTGCTGTTGAAATCTATGATATGTTCGCTATTGTTTAGGAATTGGTTGTTAATGTCATTGGAAACTCGAGCCGCCCAGTTATCTTGGGCTAAGGCTGCGTTATTAGTGGTGATATTAATAAAGTGTTCTCCTAGGCAGTTTGCTTTTTCCTCGTCTGTGACCAGTGTGGAAGTAGTGTTATTGGAGGATATGGTAAGGTTTGGGAAAACCGAGCTATTGGATTTATTTGTTAAGTTTTTGATAGTTTTAAATGTGTTTGTGTCCATTCTAATGTTGGAGAGTTTTTTGTCCCAATAGTTGTTGTAATGTGTGTTTATTTGGTTCTTGATTAGGATGTTTAGTATGTTGATACGGGATTTTAGATACTGAAAATTGGGGTTTAGTCTATTGCGATGGAGAATTTTCCTGAGTCTGTTTTTAGTTTTGATTATTTTTATAATTAGTTCAGGTAGCGGGATAAGGGAGTTTTTATTTATAATGCACTTGGGAGTGGACGCTTCAATTGCGTTATTGATTATATTGTTTAGGTTAGAGATTGTTTGGTCTATTTCTGCACATGACAGGTTTCTGTTTGTGGGGATTTCAAGGGTTTGGAGATCTCTGTTGGTTGAGGGATCCGGAGTGAATGTGTTAGTTCTGCTATAATTACGGATTGCTCCGGGGTTAGGCAGTGACATGTTGTCGTTGATTTTAAGTTTGAGTAAGATGGCGTCGTGATCAGAGTCAAAGGGTTCTGATTCCAGAAACGGGGAGAAGTTTGGGCTTAAGTCGATGTTTGGGTTTCCTTTTAAGAGAAATAAGTCAAGGAATGAGTGCGTATTCCCTCTATGGAAAGAGAATTATACAGGGCTGTTCCGGACGGATTGCCGTGTGAATTTAACCAAGTGTGATGTTTGGCATTGAAGTCACCTCCAATGACGACAAATGACTTTTTGTTGGTTGGTGATAAACTAGCGAGGTCTAGAATTTTGGTCGGCTCTGTGGGCACTAAAACGGGAGCCAGGGAGGCTGTGTAGTATAAGGCAGTGATGAAGATTTCGCACTTATCGCAAATGAGTTTTATGGTAGTGTGTTCAATGCTGTTAAGTTGGACAGAGAGCTGAATTGGAATGAAGTTTAATGACTTATGTATTAGTATACCAGTTCCACCCCCTTTACCTGTGGTTCGGTCGGTACGTACGAGGTCAAAATTATGGAAATGTAACTTATGCTTTGCATTAAGCTTTGTTTCCGAGAGAAGGACTATGTGAGGCTTGTTTCTTTTTAGGAAAATATCGAGATTGTGTCTTCTTGTTTTGGCTACTAATGAGTTAACATTAATAGCAACTATTTTGAGGGTGTGAATGCTGTGTGTGTTTGTTTGAGGTATTTGTGTGTTCATTGCGAAATTTGCAATAAGAAGGAGACGATAGCGATTTTTTCTCGTCTGAGGAGGAGAGGTTTCGAAACTGAGGCAGGAATTCGTTTATCTGCTTCAGTATATTTGTGAGGTTATTGCCAAATAGTAACTGGCATTCGTTGTTAAGAAACGAGAAGGGCGACTCTTGTAGTTAAGGGGCTGTTTGAGTAGAGTTATTGATTTGGGCTCTATTGCTAGAGCTAAAGAGATTAGCAAAAGAGATCGAGACAAGTCAGCTTGTTGTTTATATAGCCCTTGCTTGCACACCACACCACTGATGGAGTAGCAGTGGCGCATGATAACCAGTTTTGGCAGTGCAGCTGTGATCTTACGGTATCAGTGATAAAAGCTACATAGCAAGGCACAAAAATGCATAGCAACAAGAAATTTAAAGCAACTGCTATGATAAATGAACAAAATTCTGCTTGCTATGAAGAGGAGAAATTTCCGTTCGATGGCGATGATGAGAACAATGATATTTGCAGGGAATGTTCTTTCTATCGCGTAAAGCAGACACTAATGACGATAAAATTACAACTTAATTTGCTTGAGCTGATGTATGTGTGCCATGCATTGTATGCTACATGACGACGCCTTTGTTGGAGAATCGTAATTAAATTACATCTAATTTATGCTGAAAGGTTGATCACCTGTTACTGGTATGTTTTCTTTTCAGAAGTTATTATTTAAAATAATTATTTGAATCAATTTGGTTCGAACAAACTCTTTTATTTAATTAGAGCTTTGGAAAGAGGTAAATTGTTGTTCTAACATCGGCAATTTGTTTTAAAAATAGAAAGAGCTGCAAATGCCGCCATTTCGCAAAAGCATAATGTTAATATTTTCTTCATATGTATGTAGGAATATTTGGCGGATATATGATTGTTATATTTAAGGGGGTCATCCTGTGTGAAGGCACTTTTTTCAGTTTTCTTGGGAATTTTTTCTGGCGAACTCAATAAACATACAACATATTTACTTATGCCTTGAGTATACTCTACAACTTTTTCATCCCGAAATTGTCGCAATCACTCATCTTCAAAAAAAGCATTTATCGGTAACCACGATTGCGGGCTTACTGCTTATAAAAAATCAAAAATCAAACGGCATTTGTATCTGTGAAGTATGAACTAGTTACTGAAATATGATTAAAAAATATTGAAAGGTAAATTTTTGGCATCTTGTTGACAATTTTTCGTGAATTTTGGTGTTTTTTTACTATTTTTTCAACATGTAAAAAAAAACGGCGTGATGAATCCGAATTATACAAGTATGGAAAGTGTCTACATGAGTACTGAATAAGTCAATAAAATTTCAAAGGAATTCGATCGAGAGATTTCGAGATATTGCGGTTACCAGTTTGAAAAATACAGTTTTGAGAAAACGCCTTTAAAAATTCAAATACGATTATCACCAAAAAAATCGAGCACTTTTGGTACTCAATCAATTAACCGTCATATTTGGTTCCAAACAGGAAAAGAGTTTAGAGATATAAGAGTTCTCTATTGTGCAAGCGAAGGAGAAGGGATCCGATCCTGGAGCGTATGATCCAAACACCTGGCATGTTCAACGCTGTAGCTTCCGAATAAATATGTTGTGATTAAGAGATACTTGAGATAGGATAAGCACATCCCACGGCCTTACTGATTTACAAAAAAATATAAAAGAATTTTATTGTAATACTTCAAATTCATTTATTAGTAAAAACATAATAGAAATAAACATTTATTCCAATATAAGATTAATGTTACTACTTTCCATGAAATTTTGGAAAGCATGGATTTATGCACAATGGCACATCGCAGAATGTACATGTATATCGGGTTCTTTTCTCTGTATTTTTTTTACTACATAATCTGCACCTCCGATAATTTTTATTTTGAAGTGCAATGTGCTTACCAGCTTCTGCCATTCTTATATCGTCCGGAACTGGATCAGGTATATGCTTTAAATAATTAATGGCTAGACGACCTCGGCGTTTTCGACTACTATAACCACCAATAAGCTGTCTGGCCAATCATAATCGAAATAATAATTGGTCAAACCTTGTGTTTTAGCCCTTTTGGAATGCTTGCATATTATGAAGCTATTTACAATAGCTAAGTCAATAAGATAATATAATATTCGATGCCAATATTTTATCGACCTTCTACCAATTGCATACCTCTCTCGAAATTGGTCAAACCTATCCATTGCATCCATTATTTTATTATATAATTGAGACAACTTTTGGACACGAAACTATTATTTTAGAAACATCTTTATTTCTGCGAGTAACTGTTGCAAGATCTAGAGGACTATGTACAGTGGACAGCATACCAACAACCTTATTATCCATCCACTTTTCCTTTGAAGGGGATCACCGATTCATCTACAGCCAGATATGATGAAGGAGTATATGATTGTAAAATGTTAGTATTTAGAAAATCTAATATGGGTCGAACTTTATGTAATTTATCATGATTAATGTAACTTCGTGGTATATTTTTATTATTGTCATTGCAGTGTATATTTTCAATAATTTTTTTAAATCGCTTGGCAGTCATAACTTGTGCAATAGACTCTACCCTTAAAGTAGGAGCAGATGACCAGTAATTTTCTATTTCAGGTAGTTGATGTATGCCCATAACAATTAGACATCCTATAAAAGCCATAATTTCCTTTGAATTTGTGTCCTATCAATTTTTAGTTTTATTTTGAATTGAGTATGCATTTGTTTCTTCCACAATTTTTAAAATAGTATTGGAATCAAATATTTTCAAAAAAAAAAAATCAATTTCGTTTGTGCTTTGTTCGAAATTTAGGATTATATCATCAGAAAACGATATACTTATTTCATCGAAGTAAGATGTATTTCTGCTCCATTCCAAGTCATAATTGTCACCGATTTCATCATTTGGGGACACATCAACTACCGAATTGTTAAAAATTACCATGGGTTCGATGTCATCATAAAAAATTTCTTCAAAAGGAAGAGGTATTTGATTGGAATCAGCACATTCCAAATTATCCAACCTTGAAATTTCTGCTAAGGCACCTTCATCAGCATCAATATTAAATATTTCGTCTTAATCAGGTAACGAATACAAATAGCTCATTATCTCTTCCATATGTTTGGAATTGTTTAAATTCCATTTCGCCATCTACAAAATCCATAAAGTTTCATATTTACCAGGTGGGAAGTATACTTGGTAAACATTAAATATTTGTCACAACAAAATAACTACTCACTTGATAATATAAAATTTTGCTACTAGAAGTATTATTTATGACGACTATAATTATTGAATTCTTATTATTAACGTTTTTATTGCTTTTTAAATAAAAATACTAAAAATGTCACAAAACACTCAAAAAATATTTGGGATTTGACTGTATGTGCCGTTGTTAATAAAAAAAACTCAGAAACTGTGCTGAGCTTCTTTTTGAGTGATATATAAACAACGTTTACGGTACTTTCTACTAGATGTCTGCACCAACGGTAAGAGTAAAATACTATTTGGTGTTACCAATATCGCGTTATAAAATTCCGAGCTACGTCTAAAAGTTTCACAGCAAAATTTAATTCGCAATAAATTTATGAGCTCTTTTCACTCTGCTTACGCCGCCCACATGTGTGCGATCTCTTAAGTACTAGAGATTGATTCACTCCATGTTCTTTTCAGTTCAGTAACTTATGTAGAAGGATGTACATTATTGAAGCGCCTTCTACATCCGGCCATCGTACACAGTTGAAAATTTTGATGTAAGTTTTATATTTTAATAGTATCTATATAAATCCATTCAAAATACGGTATCGAATTTATACTTTTACAAAGTATAAATTTGTATATTTCGAGAGTGTAAACTCTATACCAATATGATATTAGAACCTGTATAAGTAAAATTTATAAAAAAATCATATGCAATTCATTCGCTCTTAGAATAAAACAAAATAATGTAAATTTGGTTTGAATCAGAAACTTTTTTAATATTGATTGTATACAATCAATTGTATAACAATTTATAATAATAAATGTAAAATTTATTATGTATGTATATAAAATATATACCAAATTTTTATTCATTTCCATTCCAGGGTGCATATTAACAGCAGCATCATATTGCTTATTCAATATACATCTTAAATCAAAGTGCCTTGAACTGTAGAGAACATATTCCGCTTTCGGCAATCCAGGCTGAAATGATTACAAATCAAATGATATCAAAAAAAAAAAAAAATTAATAATAATAATAAATAATTATAGAATAATAAAACTTTAGCAAATTTAAACATACCGTTTAGAATTTAATGAACCTGTCTACAGCGCTTTCATCGGTTAGTATTTTCAACTTTTTAATTCCGTTTGGTGGAGGAGAACCTTATCCACGGGTTGAGCTCTTTATCTAAGCTCTTTATAGCAGTTATAAGTAGCCGAATCCAATTGATTACACAGATAGCGTGCACGTATTCCAGTCTAAAATGATAAATTTCATTAATTTTAATATTTTTTCCCAGAGCTTTAATTTTTTCCACGGTGCAGCTAAGTTTATCTTTTGATGGGTTAATCAAAATCCTCGTAGGGTAAGTTGAAACAATGTAGACCTACAGAGTAAGAAGAATCTCTCTATTATTTTATAAATGATAAAATAATGATACATATTTGCAAAATACTAGAACTACGTATGTAAAATAGAAAATGTGTAGTTATGTAAATGGTTCCTATCAGTTTGGACTTATTACAAAAAATTGTGTACTCACCTGACCAAACAAAATCCGTGTATACTAATTCACTTCTTCTATTGGGCATCTCAATTAGTTTATGCTCACCATTATACTCATAATTAACAAACATTTTTATAATTTGATTGCATTAACACTTTCGCTTTAGTTTGATGTACTCATCGGAATTTTCGACCTAAATGAAGAGAATTTTAAGCCTTATTCAAAAACTCAACGATTTCTCAGAATTTAATGCAGTTTTCGTATTATTTTATACGTTAACCGTATTAAAATTCTTATAATATCTCTCATATTACTTTTCTTCCAAATTTTTATGCTCGGTTGCAAGCAATAAGATCTATTCCAATGAATGTATAACTTTGATAAAATTTTAAAATAAGCTAGTTATACGCGAAGATATGAAATTTATATAAATTTTTATATATTTTTATTTATATATATTTTTATATATAATATTTAATTTTACACCAAAATTTTCAACTTTGTAGATTGTTTACACAAGAAGCTCTTTCCAATTGACTGAACAACCTCGTGGAGGGCTGTCTCAACTGACCATCCTTTTAAATACGCGTGCTGATGTTTTGAGAACTTGTTTTTAGGAGGGAAGTATCTCATCGAAAGTGCGTTCTAGTGTTTTGAATAGGAAAGAGCTCAAGCTTATTGCACGGGCAGCCTTCAGAATAAACACAACCCTGACATTTTGCCAAAGAATAATCCATTTTAATATGTACATGTCCTAAAGAGGTGGGCTAGATTGTCGATCAATAAATAACCCGAGATTTAAAGTAGGACTGGAATAATGCCGTCTTTACTGAATTTAAATTTGATCCAGATAATTACATGCTTTTTATATGTGACTGAAAAGATGTATAGCAAATGTCATACTTTTACTTAGGAAACTTGAATAGATCATCTTAAAAAAATACTTGTTCTACATTTATTTATTTTGCTAAAAATAACCTACAGATTTATATTTTGATGATACAGCTAAGATTTTGTAGAAAAATTTTTTGCGTTTATCCAAGTTAGGCTACTAAAACGTATTTATTACTTCCCTGTATTGTTTTTGTATATTTCACCTGGGTAGGTACCGATCAAGTGCATCCTGTACAATAGGAAAATAATCTGAAATGGAAATAAATACATGAATTATTTAAAATTGACATAAATAAACATTTGGTTAACTAAAAAGTATAATATTTAATTTTCCCATATGCATTCATGCAGAAACTGTAAGAAACGAATTTGTTAACAGTACAACAACAACAAAACGTAAACAATGAAAATTTGGTATGAAATTCATATAGACCTGCGGCGGCACGAAAGCACTTTAATAGAAAATACACTTGTTTGACCGCTGTATTGACCTGAACATTAGGGAAGCTTCCAAATTAGCCTGTTTCCAAATTTCTATTTTGTGCAGCACGAACGTTTGTGAGATTAGTAAGTGGGCACAAAAAGGTGATATTTAAAATAATGTTGGCTTATAAGTCATTCAGATTACAAACTCTGTAAAGTAAACATTGAGAACATTATCAAGAAAAATAAATAATTATTCAAGCATTAAATCAGTGTTCCCACTGTTGTATTCTAGACGACTCGAGACACTAGACTCCAACCGGTGCCAAACACTGCACACGTTCAAGAAATATTTATTTAATATTTTAAACAATCTTTTCGCTAACAGGATCTCTGTACGGACCAGATTAAGGAAAGTCCTGTCAAACCTTCCACGTATCACACGGATCAAGTAAACGATTTAAACCTTACCTTTAAGAGATAAGCCAAGACGTTTAAAGCAGAACATGCAAGACCATTCTTATTTTTCAACGGATCGAGAAGACGATGATACTGCGTCCATTGGGCATAAGGCTAGGGCGTGTCTTCTTTACTCTCTGATTTATAGAGCTCAGTCTGGAACTTTTTGACATCGAGCCTCCTGACGTACCACGGCAGTCCTAGACGATATCCACAAAGTGATACGTCTCCTATCATAATCTAAGTTTCATTTCTTTCCAATACAGAATATATATCAAGTGGTTATAAACAATATCTATCGAGCAAGGAATTACTACCATAGACCCTGAAAAATAAATCTGCATGAGGTGTTTGATCATCCAAAAAAATGAGCAACCACCTTTTATTAATAAAATTATACAAATTGTGACATTGTTGACACTTCACACACTCAAACATGAATAATTTTGCTTAATTTGCATTATTCATGCTCAAATGAAAATTTTATAAATAAAGAAGCACTATAAATCACTTACTTTTGTATAATTAATCCATAAAATGCAAGAAACTCCCAATATAGCACAAGACTAGCAAACTTAAAAAGCGAGATCCCAACTATCAAAATTACACAGGAAAAAGTCAATTTGAATATTTCGAGCTCATTTGGAATCATTTTAAGATAAGTATTTGTGTGTATTTTATTAATTATAAATTAACATAAATATAGAATTGGTTGAATTTATTATATAAATGTTCTTTTCGCATAAAATTAAGGATATGCTAAGATACAGCATTTTAATAAATTATGCGAAAAGAAAAGGTAGTTAAGTAAGTGAACTTATTAAGGTTAAGTATCTTGTTTGTATAAAATTAAGCAGATGCTAGCATACATAATTTTAATTATATATGCGAACAGAGAACGTAATTAACCCTTTCACTACCGATGTACACCCTGGCGTAAATGACTTTTAGGGGGAACATGACAAAATCCAGAAGTGACAAAATCCGGAAAAATTAAAAAAATCCGGTAATAAGAAAATTCAGATATGACAAAATTCAGAAGTGACAAAATTCACAAACAACAAAATATGTAAATGTTAAAATCCCGAAATTGTTATAATTAAAATTTTTTTTAAAACATTTTAAAAATGGCATGAACTTCGCTTCGCAATTTTCATATTTACACTGGTCGTTGTTGTTATATTAATCTGTGTTATTAATATAGTTGGGAGTTTTATGATGACATATTCATCTGATGGAAACCTTGCACCTTTGTGAACGAAATAAGCTAACTAAAAAATTCCTGCACGTGGGTCACGATTTATAAACCGCGGTCAATATTGAACTTTTGAAGTGTTGATCGTGATTTTTAGATGGTCAAGGTCCAAAATGCATGATAATTCGAATTAGAATAAAAAAGTTTAAATTTTGGAAATTACTAAAACTTACATAAAAAAAATGTATTATCCTGCTCGGGAATGTATGAATTAGTGCTTATATGGTATATACATATCTAGGTCTGTGCCTAGGTGTCATTTATTAATGAGTGCGTAAATAAATAAATGTGTGCGTTGAAGTCGTAGTGCGAGGTAAATAAATGTAATAAAAATTAATTTGTTGTAAAGAATTCAAACTAAGAGGAAATCTAGAAAAGATATTCGCACGCGCTGGATTTTGTCACTTCTGGATTTTGTCTCTTCATGATTTTGTCTTGCTGGATTTCGTACCCAATCCACTTTTGGGATCCATTTAAAATTAACTGTAAAAACCTCTTTGTGTAATTCCTTCTAAAACACAATAAACGGCTTTTCCACTCAACGCATGAGAGATGCTCTTAACTTTTTAGGCGTTTTCAGACATTTTTTAAGGAATGTCGAACGACGAAGTTAACTTCTGCGTTCTCAAATTTTAGACATAAGGCGAAGTCCCTAAAATTGTTCGTAGCTATATAAGAATTCAGTCTTATTTGTGCACATCTTATAAACGCGATGAAATAATAATTTTTGGAGTTGGTGTTCGGGTAAATGTCTCAGTCGCTGAAATCAAATGTACATTTGAGCGTACATAGGAAGTCATGGGGTGTAAATGTAGTAATTCAACTTTCAAATTTTAATGTAAAACAAACCACTTAGCACGAAACCGATTATAGCAATGTGGCACTGGACCGTGCCTAATCTACCTTACAGCCAGTGCACGCTCGGTTTGTTTTTCAGCGTAAAACATTTGTATTTACTCCTGTAAATAATATAAATAATATATGAAGAAATGCATAAAAACATAAGGAAAACTCAAAAAGGGAAACCCCTTAAAAATTTTGTCAAACAAAATTGCGCCAAGCATAATATGTCGCCTTTTGTCGCTAAATAAAATTTGCAAAATGTCATCAAATTTTTAAACGAAAATTATCAACTCGTCAATGGGAAATATCGACCTCAAAAACGCCTACCTTCGTTTAAAATGTCGCCAATTTTTAGGGCTAGATGAAACAATTAAAACTCGTCTAATTTTTCGAAATGATGGTTTTATTAGACCTATAAAGGAAAACTAGAATTTAATAATTTATATTATTAATGAAAGTTTTTAACCTTTATCCTGTACTTAAAAAAAAAAAACTTATATCGTATTAATGGGTCATATTTGCCCAATGCATTTTATTCATAACTTTGGCAACTATTACAACTTATTTCTATCTGTGAATGCTTCTTACATATAAAATGAATAGATCTGCTGCATTTCGTTGAATATTTTGTGCTATTAGAAAGATAGGGCACAAAAAGCAGCGTGCTCGTTTCGTGTTTTGCGTCTTTTTGATTGTTGCTCCCTTTTGACGTCGAAGCAACACGTTTAGCCCCGCTACGTTGCGGCATTCTCGATCGACGTGATATTTCTTCATGCACTAGAGATGAGCCAATTTCATCAAGGAAAATGCGTCGCTTAAATTTCTTCGTATAATTCCATTGTGGGTTTACTGTTTTCCAGATGACAAAGGCATTATATGCTGATATATCCAACATATTGTAAAATAGCGATTGAGGCCATCTATTTGTTCTGCGCTTACAAGTATACGTTCGTATAAGTTGATCCAACGTATCAACCCCTCCCTTTGTTTCATTATAAAACCTTATTATTTCAGACTTTTTAGGCTCGCCTTCACAGATCTTCCCCTCGTGATGCAGTGTGCTAAGAAGTAAAACACACCGCATTTTCTTTGCAACGTATGCCACAAGAGTCGTTTTATTGATGTTGTCAAACAGAAAATTTGAAAAATATTGTGACCTTCGTCTTATATGCAGAATCTGTTGCGGCAGACACGTTTTGTTTTTCCGCAAGGCTCCAAACATTGTTAACTTTCTTTTTAGTAGCGCAATTCCCATTTCATGTGACGTGAAAAAAATATCGCATGTAATATTTCGCCCCTTTAGGCTCTTTATCAAGTCAAGTACAACACGCTGACATCACAAAGCGCCCATATTTTCATTCCATATTTTCGAGGTTTTGATGGTATATACTGCTTGAAGGGACATCGACCACGATATGTAATTAATTGTTCATCAACAGTAACATTTTCTTGTGGGTTGAAAAGCGCACGCCTTTCACTTCTGTCCGTTCTTTTATCGAAACGTAAAATTCGAGAAATATTTTGTTGCTTTGAATATGGGTCTACCTTTCATATCGTCCCATAAACTTTCCAAAGCTTCGCCATGAGATCGATAAACTCCAGCCAGTAACAGCAGACCAAAATATGCCGTTTGATCAATCGGTATCCAATTATCACCAAACACATTTGAGCCTACAGAGAAAAGTATTATTAGAATATACTGTTGCAATTTTTCCCAAAAATATATTAGCTTACGTTCTATGTTAGACATATCAATCATAATTTTTTAAATTGCTGATGGAATAAACAATGCAAATGCAGACTTTATGCTGATAACCCTGGAAATGGCGTATTAAGTTTGTCTAGGTGTAGTGCTTATAATATTTTCAGTAGAATAACGACCAACACTTGAACGATCAGGTTTTTCAGACCAGAAATATTTCCTACATTTCGAAATACACGTTTGTTGACCACAACTTTCGTTAGCTGTAGTTTCCTCTACATCGGAAGCTAAACTTTCGCCATCGGTAATATTTAGTTGATATACCCATCCGCTGTCGAACAACAATTCATCTTCCTCTGAATCGCTTTCATTATTTTCAGGATAGCTTTCTTCACTATCACTACTGCAAAGCATATTTTCAATTCCTGCAGCACACAATTTTGCCATCTAAGAAATAAATTTTCTTTATCGACATATATTGGTATCAGAACAGATTCACGCTTACTTTCAGATCCTATATAATACTGGAAAAATAACGATACACACTTTTTCTTTGTACTTTGAATTACACCTAACAGTTGATAACTTGATAGATCAAATGAAATGATTCAACAATGCAGTTGTAACCCAAATTTATACCAAAATTTCTTCCACACTCGCTCACATGGTTTGCTTGTGTGTGGGAAATAATTTTCCAAAAAGAAGAAAACAATTAATATTGGGTCATTCCACACGAGTGATTACTATGTTTCTTTTACCTCTGCCCTAGAAAACCGGTTTGCATACTGCATCAAGAATACTTATGTTCAATTGTCTTCTACTTCTTGGAAAATGTCAAATATTACTTTGCTTCTTTTCCTCTTCCCTAGAAAGCCAGTTTGAATACTGCATCAAGAATACTCGTGTGGAATCGCATATTAGGCTATTTGTACACTGGACACACTGAATTAGTCAAAAACTCCGTTGTTTCATTCAGATTCGTACTTTTGGCTATTTATGTGCTATTTACATAAATATAATACTAACGAAGTTTCCATGTACGGGAAGACTGCGAACAGTGGGACACTTTTCTTTTAAATTGGTATAACTTTATACTTACCGCAGTGTTCGTGCTACGATTAAGCTTATAGATAGAACTATATGTTGTATTTAATATGCTTCAGAAAGTATCAGAACAAATGAAGAACAACGAATTTCTGCTTTCACAAAGGTAAAGCGGCCAAATGTCTCACTCTTTGCCGACCGTGCCAACAGTGAGACATAGCCGAAGTATCAGTGAGACAGTGTAAAAATGCTTCATGCCATGAGCCAAATCAGGAAAACTACTAATTGTATGTATTTAAAGAATTTATTAAATTATAAATCAAAATTAAATGAAAAAAAAACAAAGAAAGCCATGAATTACTAACCGCTAAATTCAGTCAATGGGAAATTCTTCAAAATAACGATAAAAAATATATTTTAAGAAATATAAAAGGTCTATAAAATAACAAAATCCTAAGGATTCACTTCAAGCGAGTTGAGTACACGGAAAAGTCTACCTGGAAGGCAACAGAAGCCATTTGACGACTAGTATGGCCACACAAAATTGGTTTTGGTAGAGTAAGCTCAATATCATCACTACTAACTTCAGCAATATCTTCGATTTCAGGTGTCGTGGATTTATTGCTGTTTCCTCTTCTTCTTAGAAACGTAATTTCAAAATAATTTTCGTGGTTTTTGTCTGTTATGATTTGCCTAACATAAAAAATAGCACTGTGCTTTTCAACATTAAACCTCGCCAAAACGTAATCCCCAACTGTTGGTTCCTGGTTGAAATCATCTATAGATAAATCGTCACAAAACGTTCCATCTTTCGAGGAATCTTCAAGATTCATTACAACTTCATCTTCCTCTAGCTCCGGATCCGATTGCAAAACTCGCTTTGTGACGCTTGATAGTTTTTGTGACGTTTTTTTCTTCTCTTTCCTTTCCTTTAATGTCTTCTGTGTTTCCCTTTCTTCAAGAAGCGTTTTCTCGGGAGTATCAGTCGCTATAATGCTTCTTCCCTTTTTCCTTTTTCTACGTTTGTCGAGTCGTGCAGCATTTTGGGATACCAGTTGAACTGTTGCGGAATCTGAAATCTTTTATTTATTGCTACTTCAGGTTGTGGATCATCACGAATCTCTGGACATTCTATGCCATTTCCCGTATAATTACCTAAGGGAATTAAAAATGATAATTGTTAAATTAAAAGATTCCAAAAGTAGTGTTCGTAATTACCATTTGGTGGGATTATTTAAAAGTCTTGAATAATACTTGGTCGATCCGTCACATAACTGCTCATAAAATCTATTTCAGAAAAAGCATTTCTGTCAAAGGGATATATTCCTGGCTTCCGAAAGCCCGAAGTAATGTTTGATGGAGTCATTGATTTGTCGAAAGCATATCTAGCAGCACTAGCTATATTATAGATAGAAAACGTTTTTCGGGGATTCTGCATCATGAAACTATCTATAGCTTAATTATATTCAGTTTTGAGTGGCTTGTAACAAGCAACGTCCAGCGGCTGCATTTTATTAGAAGAATGTGGTGGGAATGTAAGTATAGTCACTCCATTTTCTTTCGCATAATTAAGAGTAGCAACACTAAGACGGCTTTCATGTTTGTCCATCAATAAAAGTGTAGGATTTTCTTTCGAAGATATAGTAAATTTTACGAAATGCTCAATCACGTTCAGAAAACACTCTGAATTCATCCATCCAGAAGGGTTTGCCAAGCCGAGTGTACCGTGAGGTGCTTCCGAAAGCATGTGATCTTTAAAGTGCACTCTCGGAAAAATCATAGCCGGTGGTAGAAATTGGCCGCTCGCACTAATAAAACAGCATAGAGTGACTAAAGTTCCTCTTTCTGCACTTATTACCTTATTCACCTGCTCCTTTTGTCTCCAATATCTTTCCAGAAGTTTGCACTGTTGTCAGCCCAGTTTCGTTTAGATTGTAAATCCTATTTCCTGCAGCAAAACAACTGGAAGATCGCTCAAGAATAGACTGGAGATTATTACAAAAAATATTGACATTGTGGGGATTAAATGATGTCGCTCTAGATAAACTACAAGCTTGTGGTGTTCTCAATGAGAGTGACGGATTTCTTTTTCTGAAACGTTTAGTCCAATCTATGCTCGCCATTTCATGTTGCGTCCAATAATCAGGAACTCTTTTGCTATTCACAATTGCCGTTTCATAAGTAAGTTTTCAAACATCATCGATAGTGAGGCCGTAAAACATAGAAGAACAATTTTTTATATAATCTGCAAGCACTTTCTCTTCGTCGTCATTGAAAATTCTGTTCACAGCATAATTAGGACTCATAGTGGCTGAGGAACGCTCTTTATATTTTTTAACATAGCGAGCAAGAGTTTGATGTGCTATTCCATTTTCTTTTGCGGTTTTCCTCAATGATTCACCAGATACAACCATTTCTACAGCTCTTTTCATTACAGGAGAAGGCGTCTTTCCAAAAGCATGCCGCTCAGTGGACGTTATGTGAACAAAAAAATTAAATTATGCTAGCAAAAAATAATACTTTGCGCAAGGGTGAACAGTGAGACAGGTCTCACAGATTGCACTTTCAAGTTGTCTCCCTGTTCACTTTTCGACATTTTTTGCAAAATAAAAAAAATTAATCAAACGTCACAATTTCTTAGAAAATTTTTTCATTACAAAAAAACTACAAATAACTACGGTATCTTTAAGAGAAATAAAACCCACTTACGACAATTCCAGCACTTTCCTGACAAGTTTCAGTTTTGCATAGAAAAACAATTTGCGCTCTCAAATGACATGTTCGCTTCGCGAGATCAACTGCGCAACTGTTTGCGCGAAGAAATGGGATAGAAATTTAATATTTTTGTATGAAACTGCATGGGTGAACGTGATTGTTCTGGAAAGTTATTCGTCTTGTCTCACTGTTCGCACCTTCCCCCTATGTTTAAAATTTAAAAATAATGCACTGTGCAAAATTGACCCACTACTACCACTTGCGTTAATTTTATGATAGCGGCCATATATAAAATATTTTTTAAGTTTTTTTTATGTTTTCAATAAAAATCTACAAATAAATAATTCTCATTAAATTTTGCCGGGAAGTATTTCTTTTAGTTCTTAAATATTCCTACTGGAAATGGGCTTTGGGCAATTTTGACCCATTTGTACAGGCTAAGGGATTTCTGCTAATGCAGTAAGTATTGTAAGCTAATCCGTTCAATGTATATAGTTTCGAGCTTTCAAACTTCTTATCCAAAACAACTTTTATTCTTTTTCTAAATATTTGCCCTGTTTTTTTTTATAAATTCTCCCCCCTGCACTTTTCAGCTTTTGCTTTTACTATTAAGTAGTCATGCTATAATTATTCTATTATTTGACACAATCCAATAGAAGGTTTTACAACAATGATTTGAAATTGCGATGCCAATCTTGAACGTTCTTTTCTGTCTTGGGCAAATTACAAGCAAGTTGATCGGATTTTGACCAAACAGCTGGTGAATATAATGGTGAACACTAATTCAATGTTTTAGACTGCGATCTTTTTCTGAATGAACTGCAAATATCATTCTTCTAAAACTATGTGATTACATTTGTAGAACAAGAAAATGCTCATTATTAACATCACATCGAAAAAGTTAAGTAAATCCCGACAGCAATTGAGGAAATGGAACCATTGGGTCAATTGTTGTCAGCATTTCGAAAAAGACATTTTAAAATCCGGCATTTTCAGCAGAGGTAATTTATTTGGGGGGGGGGGGGGGGGTTAAATCTATATATTGTATAGGGATATTTTCATTGACGACATTTTGGTGGGCTGCAATTTTAAAGGTGACATATCATAGTAGGCTCCCCAAAAATGAAATTGCTTCCTACAGAATGGATATGTCGTTGTGCATCCTTTATGTATTGGCATTTGGAATTAGTGTTGCCAATTCATTATTACAAAAAACCAAATATTTACCCACTACATTGTATGATGAGAATTTTGAAATTTCCGTGGATCACAAGGTTTTGGGAAAAAGGTACTGCATTTATAATATTCACGAAGAATATGTATATCACGCAATCGAGCAGTTTGCATGCATTTGCATCTACCAGGCACATAGTTGATACCTAATAATAATGGTGTATTTTATCGTCTGCAGTTCGAAAACGTTTTTTGGAGCACCAATTTGAAGAAATACTTTGTGTCGATGAGCAGCTTATACCGTTCAAAGAACTCTGCAGATAGAACAATATACACGAGGAAAGCCATGTCCATGGGATATAAAGCTCAATCTGCTATGCGGTAAAAGTGGAATGCCATACGACTTCATTGCCTACCAAGACTCGACCACTGAATTCAATCCAACCTTCTTGGAAAAAATGTGTCACTGTTGCATACTGGCGATTACTCCCATATGCGTAAATTTCACAGCCATATCCGCGTATATGTGGCTATTTCTTTGTGCCTTTCTCAGATCTTTTATATAAATGCGCCACAGCTCGCACACTTATAGTTTTCAGCAGTGTTCCAAAATCTTGCTTTTTTTCCATCTATAATGTATGACATTTTTTTGAAGAATTCAATAATTTGGGAAACATGCCAAATTTACCTTGAAAATTGTATCAGCCAATTTCACAAATAACATCTGACAGTGATGGCTGGAAAATCAGCTGATGTTTCCAATAATTTGCAGTTTCTCACCACTGAAAGCCTGCTTATCGCTAAAAGAAATGACAAATGCATAATTGCAAACGAATGAGCTTGTGGCTGCGTAATTGGTGCAATGACGAAACGAATGACCATTGCGCCAATGATGCAGTGACACACGAGCTATGTAATGATCTCTGTTCCGTCAGTGATCATTGATTTGTCCCGTGCGTCTAGGGTATTATACTCTCGTTAGCGTTTCGACAATCCCGCAACAATTGCCTTTTAAAATAAATGATACTCCGAAAAGTCGGTTATTAACACCTTCTCTTTTCTGCTTCGCTTTACTCATTTCCTATCTCCTTAGTGGTTCTTGGCTTCCGCTTTCTAATTGTATTTTAGTCTTACTTTTTCTGTTTGCTTTTTCTTATCTTCTAGTTTTAAGTTTAGATTTAGTTTAATTATTTTTTGTAGTTTTTATTTATTGTTCTTCCTTTATTTTTCCAGATTTTGCTTTTATATTTCTACTGTTCGAAATGCAAAGCACATCTGTGCATTCGGCGAAATTCGGAATATTCCTTTGAGTATCATCGAAAATAAGTTATTTGTAATGCCATTTTATGAAAATGTTTATACTTTTGTATTCAAGTATTTACCAATTAAATTACATTTAACCCTCACATGCTCAGATCATGTTTTACCTTAAAACATTCAGTATTTACCCCTGTAATAAATGTATGTTATATGAAGAAATTTACTAACTTAGAAAAAAATTTTTAGCTTAGAAAAAATAGTGTTCTTTCTAGTTTATTTTTTCAGAACGGACATGTAGATGTGCATTTTTTATGCATGGGTATTTGGAATTAGTGTTGCCAATTGATCTTTGAAGATTCCAGACTGAGAAGAGTATTCATGCATTGGGCTATTACCAAGATAGAAATAGGGTGCCGGTCCACGCGAGACTAGATCTCACAATGGATAATCCATAACTGGTCCATTGATTTATTTTCTTTCCAGTTTGCAGCAGCTCAATTCCATTGGTGTTATTAATTTGAATCTCTTTCATCACTCACAGCGACAGGAGTTCTCGAAATTCTTTTTCTTGCGCAGTTGGGTGGAAAATAGCTGGTAGGGCTTGAAGAGTAGAGGCTTCTCTTGATGTAAATGATCTGCCATTGATGTCGATGGTTATATTGTGGAATTCTATTAAGAATGTTCTATTAAGGCTGTGTACGGTATCTTCAACATGAATAAATTGATTAAGAAGAATGATTCCTGGTACTATTTCATCTTTGTGGGTACGTGCTGATAGTTGATTTTGTTCCATGTCGAATTTAGACTCTTCAGAAGGTTCGGAAGACTGGCAGAATTGATAATATTTACTACACTATTTTGATTATATGTATATTGACAAATGGTTGAATGTTTTACAGTCTCTTGTGATTGCAAAAATTTGTTCACTACCTTTTAATAGTTTACAGCTACTTTTATACTTAACTTTATGATTCTTCCTCGCAAATAACACTCGCTGCTGCTCCCGTGTCTATCTCAAATACCATACGTTTTCCATCAACGTTTAACTCCATCTCAGCTGAATTTCTGTCAATATGGTTGATGCTCTGGATTCTCTTTATGCAGAACCGGATCTTAGGGGGGGGGGGGGGGGGCACGCGGGGGTACTTGCTCCGGTGCTAGTTTTAAGGGGGCGGCAGTACGACGGACTTCTGAACCCATAACTAAACGAGAAAAATGTAATTAAAAGAATTGGAATATTTATCCAGACCATACTTAACACTTCAGTCTTCTTTCCGGAATCTAAAAGAGCTCCTTTGCTGATATCATACTTTCAATTGTGATTATATTTACTTATAGAGCCAATCACTTTAGTGTCTATTAAATTTAAGTCTGTAAGCCTGTGTAAGCTCTCTAATTAACTTCTTAGTATCGTAAACCGCAAGTGTGTCTCTGAAATTTTATATTGAAATTGACATAATTGCATTATCAATATATCAATATTGTAATTGCAAGTCTGTCTCTGGTATAAAATAAGCAGTATTTGTAATGATACGATTTTTAACTTTCATTTTATTTTAAAACAATTTGAGATTCAAACGACATTTAAAATCTATAATGAATTTTTATTTGAATTTCAAATTCTTTTTATTTAACAATCATTTGTTTCAAATTCAAATTGTTTTTAACAACTCTGGTTCTAATTCCAGGGTATGCAGTATATAATAGGTCGTCTGTCATACACATATGGTGCCTAGTATATCCTGGAACTATAATAAAATTGCCCAAAAATAAAGATCGTTGTTAGCGGGGGCGGTAAGTAACGTCTTTGCCCCCATAAAACTTTCCTAGATCCGGCACTGTTTTATGTTTACTTTAGACCAACACATCCGGGTGGTATGTCCTGGTTTATGCCTGGTATATAGTTCGTAGGACAATAAAAACTATCATGACTTGACTAATTTCGTAGCATAATAATAATTTTATTTTGCTTGTAAATTACTACATTTCTTGTATTTAACGTCATATACTTCGAGTTATATAAATTTAGATTTCTGTATTTCGAATATGAATTGTAAAACATTTTCGAATTCAATGTAATTGTACATGGTAGGACTGAGTTCTTTCGAGGAGAACTTCCATTTTTGTGTTTCTCCTTCTTCTTGAGATACCCTCCAACGAGTGCCCAACAAAGACTTGTTCCTCAATAAAACCACTTGTCAAATTCAGTAAAAATATTTTCACTCGCGCTGCAAACCCCAAACATCCTTTAACCCTTCAAATTACTTTCGGCCGTACAGTAAAATTCCGTGATGCTTTTTTATCCCGAACAGTGCGAATGTTGAAGAGCTTACCGTCTTCTGTTTTTCCTCCGGCATACAAGTTTAAGGGCGACATACATCGGCACCTCCGCCAATCTCCTCATATCCCCTAATCCTTTACCTATCTCCTTCCTGCCATGCTTTGCTTTGCATCATAAGGTATCCCCTGAGCTCGACTTAATAAAAAAATAAAATAAATAAAATAAACGTTTAACCAGTCAAGTAAGCATTCACGATAAAAAAGGGAAACAGGTCATCAATGACTTTACACCGTTATCATTATCAAGCGTAAAGGCAAGAAATATTCCAGCACTACATTGGTGCCCAGCACCACACGATTGCAGCTCTGTTGTGACTCAGGTGCCCAATGTCTCGAATCACAACCATAAGGTCAAGACATTAATATATTTTCCTATACGATATATTGGTGTATCACAGAAATGACCCTGAAAACCAAAAATCATTTCATTCATTTCAATTTAATTTAAGCTTCGCTAAAAACCATTCTCCCATATTATAATAAAATGCAATTAAGCATAAATTGCATTTTATTATCAGGTACACAATCCATTCTAACGATATGCATACATACTTTCCCTACATACAGTATCTTCTTCTTTTTCTTTTCCATATGTTGTCACGGCTGAAATTTTCGAAGCCCAATTTCGGAGAGGGGAAGTAAATGTTGCATATTTTATGAACCACTTTGTTACGGTCCTCAAGGAAGTTCGTCTTTGTGAGTGTTAAGGCGATGACACAATGGTGGCTTCGGCTGTCGCTCCGGCTTCGGAACCGAAGCCAGCTACTGTCAAATCGTTGAATTCGAAGCCGACTATGACACAATGGCGGCTTCGTAGAATCGTAAGGAAGTAGTTAAATACAGAGGGAATTAAAGAAAAATAAAATTAATAATAATAAAAAAATAATTCAAATAATAAATATTGCTTCATAATCACAACTTTAATTTATATTATTAAGTTTTCAAATGTATAGAAAAACTTTGAAAAGTAATAATTAATTAAAAAACAATACAATACAATATAAAACACAAAAATGAATTAAAATAAAAGCCACTCACTAGGAATACCAATTTCCTGGCTTATTCTCTACCACACTTTTTCCTTTTTAAAATTATTTTTGTAATCTTTGTCGCTTTTCACGTACAACAAGGAATTTTCCTTCACCATTTCAATCAATTTTTCTTCGTATGACATTGTGAAGCCGCTGAAAGTCAAATATCAACTGATAGCGGCTGCGTCTCCCAAATCGAAGCCGGAGCCGGAACCGCCATTGGGTTAAGTAGCACTGCCATACTCACATTTGATATGGACAGGCCTCGGCTCCGAAGCCGGAGCGAGAGTCGAAGCCACCATTGTGTCATCGCCTTTAAGTGTAAAGAATGTGGTCCGTCCTGGCTGTGTTATGTGTTATTGTAAAACCGGTTTACTGCGGATATTTTTTTTTACAGGAAATGATTTCTCCTATTCTCGGACTGATTGGGCTTACAGTTTACTACGCTAACCGCAATTGGTCACAGCGTCGAAAGCATAGAGTGGGTCTGTTACCCTATGTATTATAAAGGAACATTTTTTATTGCTGCATTCTAATTCGCCGCCTGCCCTTACAAATCTAATGTACTGTGTCTAAATCATTCATATCGCTAGAGCTTTGCAAAGCAGTTAATGACGTTATACTAAGACACAAACTGGCGACACCTAAGACAACATAAAACAGCTTAAGGCCATGGCATAACTCCCAAAGTTACTCATTTAAATATCACTGATACCAACCACTCGAAGTAGTTTTCCAACCAGTTAAGAAAAGATGGTAAAATTAGTTAAGAAATTATAAAATTATGTAAAATAAGCCACCTAATATCCTTGGATGGCACAACGCCAATTTTAAATACTTGTATTATTATTTGAAAATTAGTAGCCAATTTAAAATCTTGTAACTTAACTTTGCGCACATACTGAATTTTCAATTCTCAAGCATATAGTTGGAATTGGCATCTCTAGATTGTTAAATCGTTAAATTAAAATTGTAAATAGGAATTTTTAATCCCATTTCTCTATTATATAGCTAAAGATAGCTAGTTAGTAGTCTTACAAAGTCATTCAGCCGCGCATGTTCAAGATATTAAGGTTCTGTTGCTGCTTTCTGCTTACTGCTCGACATTATTATATCTAGTAGTTCAAATGACATGTTTACATAAACGCTCAGTCCAGATTCCCTTCAAGAAAAAAAATACAAAACAACACAATTCTAAAACTTACAGAACGCAACCATAAGAAAAATACGCAATAACTTTGTAGCCAATTAAATTAGCGAATGCACGTACTAAAAAAATACACTATTGTTGACCGAAGTACTAAAAGTACTACTCAAGTCAAAATCAGGGAGATAGCTCTATGTTCGGGATGAAGAAGAGTTTTTTTTTTGGATCTCTCTCTTCTCGAGCCAGTGAACAGGGCAGACGTGCTTTTTTTTCAATAAATTTTCGCAATAAAATACAAAGTGCACAAAGTTGAAATAAAAATATATTCCCTAAAAGGTGGGATATTAAAATTAGTAGATCTGAATAAAAAGAAGAAAAAATAGAAAACAGACAAAAGAAGGGACTTTGGACCAGGGCCTAATTTTCTTTGTATAATTTAACGGAAAAATCATGTTGTGGCAAAACAGGAATGCATCAAAAAGTTAAGTACTTATTCAAAAGGGTAGTGTAAAATTATAAGTAGTGGCTGACTGGCATTGTTATAATTTGTATATATAATTAATCGAATTTCGTTAATCTCTGTTTTGTGTACTCATATATATATATATGCTGGTATGTGGCATAAGATTGCATTTGAAGAAAACAATTCATTAAAAAACAAAAATTAAAGCTATTGAATTATGGATAATATTCTTTTATAATTTTCCCACACACACGATTGGAGTGAGATTATTCTTTAGTAAATCTGCTGATAATACTCAAAATCATAACCGGTTTCGTGATACACCCGTTACAAAAATCACGTGGTGCTCAACATAAATTTTTATTAAAGATCCACCCCGTCTCCTGAGCCAGCTTTCTACGCGCTGTAGAGAACGTAGCAACTTATCCCTAGTATTGTCCAATGTGTTACGTGTTCTCATTCGAATCTTGCTGCAAGGAAATTTTCTTTTGTTTTAGGATTCTATATCTCCGCAATGACCCCTCAAGAGTTCTGACGCCGATAGCCACTCCAGTCCTTAAGTTAAAGACGGCGATTATAGATGACGGTGCCACAAGAAGCTTAAACTACCGTTTCAACGACGATAACGATCATTTAGCTCATCAATTGAATTCGAGGGATAAAAGAAACCATCACTATGAAGATGTCTACCAGAATTGAGTATAAAATACACCCAAAGTACAGCATCAGGCAAACTTACTGGCCCCAGAGGGATTGAGGAAGCTTTACACAATAAAAACAATGTTCTTATTGTTTGCCATCCACCCTGGAGAGAAGATCATCCTAAATATAGAGAAATTGTGGGAAACCTATGTTAGAACATTGTAAAACCTAGCTTGTAGTCGAACTTATAACTCTTAGTAATTAGTTTCTTTATGAATAGCTGAGGCTACGGATCACTATTCCTCTTATAGCTACAACTTAATTAAACTTAATCCTACTTGATGAATTGCATCTGAAATATAGAACAAGCATTAGTGCAAGTCATTAGTTGATTATCCGGCTGTACTTCCCCGATGCTACCTACTGCTTACAATCCAAATCCTACTGTCGGTCTATCACGCCAACGATGAGATGTGTGAACGGAGTTCATGAGACCCGTCGCAAGCTACCTGGAGTACAATATTCTTGCACCGCACGTCAGTGGGATTGGTCAACGAGAGTATTGTAGAACAGTTTACCTGAAAATTAGTGATTAATGCAAGGATTTCACCATATCTGGAACATAAACAATGTAAATGCCGTAGTATCGCACAAACAAATCTTCATCCTGAAGACGGTGGAAACAAATTTCCTGTGCCGAACATCTTCTGGATATAAACTGGTATAAGATATTGCAGTTGAAATGGACCCAAAGGTCGAAATTACACTAAATACCCAGCTGTCATCTGAAAGGAAAGTTGCTGCAGTTTTCGCGATATATCACATAAAATATCACAGAAAACACAGGATTACATGGAATAGAATACACAAAACAAGCATAACAAATCACAGAAATCAGTAATATGGAGAAATTATTTTCATTAGTTTACCGCAAAATTATTTGAAAATATTTTAGTATTAAATTCGGAACAATCTTCGGCGGTCGTTCGTCTGAGGGACGATTTTTTCCCGAGGAGTAGTACCTACAATTATTTTTAAAATTTGAATGGCTGGTATAATCGCAACAAGACGAATTTAGAACAAAAACAACACAGGGCAACATTATAGCATCACTTCCAAATAAACACCTTTACACAAGCAAGAGACACCTGAAAATATGCGACATTCGCACCTTCGTAAATATGCCAGCTTGACTTCACTTCCGATACAGATGCATGATATTTCGGTTCAGAACTCTTGATTTTAGAAATTAGAAATTATTTATTTTAGGTTCGTATACACAAGACTTACATCTTTTAACTAGTGTACTTATTCTATAGGTACAAATTATGTGTGAATTTACATATAGTTATAAAGTACCTACACTAATTCATAAAGTAAAATAAAATATTCGGGATAATAATAGTAAATCAATATAATAAGAAATCAATATATTAAAGAAAAAAAAATTGATAAAAACGAAAGAACAAAAATAAAATAATGATAGTAGTTGTGAAGAATCATGCAAATGACAGACTGTGTCCATATGCCCCGTGATCAAACACATTAATTCAATTTAAATAAAGTTTTAAATTAACTTTAAACTCCGAAGTGAATTCCAAAGACGAGAGATGTAAACAAAAAAAGAACGCTGCCGAACCAGATATCGCATGCGAGGAATGAGTAGGGTTTCATGACGCGTAGAATGCAGCAAATGCAAATGTTTACACAGCTATGAAGGAACTTATGGAAAAACAGTAACGCTCTAATATCGAGACAAGAATTGAGCGTGCATCCAAGGACAGAGCAGCCATAGGTAGATACATGATCGGCACGCCTTAAATTGTAAATAAATCGTACGCAATCGTTGAAAGCGACGTTTTTTTGCAGTCACATGTCGCGTCAAGTTGTGGGTATATGGTTCTGCAGTAGGTAAAATGAGGTATCAGCAACAATTTGACTAGTATCAGTTTTAAATTAACAGCCAGCAAGCTGCCTGAGAGCCGTAATTGTTTGAGTCCTGCGTAAATCTGTTGCAGAGAATAGTTCACTTGGTCACAACATTCAAGTTTGCCATTAAAAATTACTCCTAGATTCTTCACCTTGCATAAGTAGGGCAACACTATATCGTTTAAATAGATATTAGGAATGTCCGCCGAGCATAAATTACCAGAATAGAGAAATAAGCACGACGATTTAGCAGGATTTAACAAGAGCTGGTTATTAGCTGCCCACGAGGAAATATTCTATAAGTCATTGTTGACTCTGTCAATACAGTCCTCTACTAAACCGATTGGTCTAGATAAATATATTTGCACATAGTCTGCATATAAATTGGATATTCACGTCTTCTATAATATCAGGAAGGTCATTTATAAAAAGCGAAAATAGAAGTGGACCAAGAATAGAGCCTTGTGACACTGCACTGGAAATTATTTCCAATTAGACTTAATGTAGCCGATCTTCACTTGCTGGAAATAGCCGGATAGTAACACACTAATAATTTTAATGGCAGAGTTAGAAAAATTATATACTTTGCGGAACTTATGGAGAAGAAGCCAATGATTGACCGAAGCAAATGCTTTAGAGAAGTCTAGTAGTACTAAAGCCGTCATTAAATTATTATCAACAGACATGTGGATATCAGTGGACACTTTTAACAGCGTAGTTTCGCAGCTGTGGGCAGCACGGACTGCATTTTTGATAAGAAGTTATTTTCTGATATATAATCAAAAATTTTAATATATAATTGCTTTTCAAGAGCTTTGCTGAGGAAGCAAAGCAGACTTATTGGCCGGTAGTCCCTAGAGGATACAGGGGCAGGGCATTTAGCCAAAGGTACAACTACGGCATTTTTCCATATTTGAGCAAACTGAGAAACGGTAAGACACGAGTTGACAATAAAAACTAAACTATCTAGAATAGCTGGTAACAGCATCCTGAAAAACTTGGGCGAGATGTTATCAGAGCCCGTTGCATTAGACTTGATAGAAGTGACAGCATAGATAACATCATCTGAGAATACGCAGCGAAAACTGAAGTCATCACAAAAGTCGTCATGGCCAACTTCATGAGTTGGTTGTGATGGAATGGAATGGGATGAGGTGAAATATAAGTTGAGTTCGTCAACATCAAAGTCACAAACAGGTAGATCCTTACCGCACACACCGCTTTGTTTTTGTAAATTTGACCATAACTTCTTTGCGGAAAGAGAAGGGTTTAGCAACCTGCTCATATAGTTTCTTTTCGCACTTCTAATTTCAGATGTAACTCGATTTTTGACTACCTTGTATCGTAAAAAGCTTTCATTCGACTTAAAAGATTTGTATATGCAAAATAAATATTCTCTTTCAGCAATAAGATGAACATCTTAGTTTTAGCAGAGTACCAAGGAATATGACCAGGAATTATCTGTTTCCTTCGTATTGGAGCATGCTTATCATGTAAACCATATATGCATTCATAAAATAATGTTAATTGCTCATTAACAGATGTGCAGCTACGGATTGCGTCCCAGGAAATAGTGGATGCTTTCTCAAGTAGACTTTGAATATTCACGGCATCGTATGATCGATATTTTATTATCTTGGGTGTGGGATAGGAGCAGATACTGTATAACAGAAAGATAAAATCATGGTCAAAAACACTAGGTGGATTCAATTGGTTATGAAAAAGAACGCTGTTATAGTCGGCAGTGAAAAAGTAATCAAGTATAGATGGGTTATTGGTATTGTGATATGTAGGGGAGTCATTATTGATTACGTGCAGGTGGCATGACTGAAACAAATGCAAAAAGCTGTCCACGGATGCGCTCCTATATAACAAATACCATGAAATTTTTTTTTCTCAATTCCAATGAGTTCCGTATTAATGAAATCTTACACACTTATTTTACCTTGTAGTTAATATACCTATATATACCTATATATGTACTTATATTCTAAAATTTGCATGCGTTTTCTTATTCCACATAATTTTATTATTTTAGTAATTATTTTATTTGTTATGATTTAATATGATTGGATTTTATTTTGGTTTTTTCTTAAACCTTTTACCGTTTTTTTATTCTCTTAAATTATCTTATGTGTTCCAAAAAAAGCATTCTCATTGATTTCTTGGAGTTTCTAAATTGTCTCCGCCATATTAACAATTGAGTGGTGCCCTTAAGTTAAGAACAACGAACCAGCGCTTTTCCACTGAACTAGCGGCAGCCGGTCAAGTAAAAAAAAAACAAAAAAAAGGCCAGGTGTTCACTTGTTACCCAGCGTGCAGTTTACATTCATTTCTTCGTGCTAAATTTTATTATTTATTGACTAAGGTCTAGAATAAAAGTTAGCTACAGGGTCCCGAATTGTGGACCATATTGTACGTATCGATACGAAGGAGGGAGGGTGACAATGTACTCTGCACATGCGTACATTACCCAATTCTTCACTATCAGATTTCATTTTTTACTTAATGCATATACCTTGTCGCATCACAACTTTTCTGCATTTTCTCACGTACGATTTTTAAACATCGCGAGAAAGTCACAAAAAGAATAAAAAGTGCTTTGAAGCTTTTCATGGGTACCCGATTGTAATATCGCCGATCCTCAAGGAGTTCTTTTTGAAACGTCTATCAGGGCAGTCCGGGAGTTAGAAACCCGAATTGGTGACAACTTCTTAAAAGTAATTAAGGTTGAGTGTTCTCCGCACTGAGTATGGCACCCGAACCTCAACAGCTCTTTACGTTGACACGTTCTCATAATGTCCAAATATTTAGTGAACAAGTAAAAAAAACCAATTCTTATGATACCTCAGATGAATTCCCGTATGAAATTTCGTATTGTCACCCTTTTGTGCAAGTTTGATTTTGGAAGTGGTTTTTGCATATATTTCTAGAACGGTTTGTCAGACAGAAAAAATGATGATAACCAATTTTATAGGATTTCGTATTCTGAAGAAGTTTTTAGTACAATAAAAATGGCTTGGACTGATCGTTTTCACAGTATACGTAAAAAACCTAAATTTTTATATGGCAACACCAAGAAGGAGTTTCGCGATTTAGTCCATTTTTGAAATTTTATTTGCTAGTATAATGAAAACACCATGTACCAAATTTCAGCTCTCTATATTGATGCGTTCTCAGGCAGTGTCCAAATATATAGAGGAAAACGAAAGTTTTGTATGGCAACCCCACGAAGGAGTTGCCCGATTTGTCTGATTTTCGAACTTAATTTTACTTTTTTTTTAAAGTCCGTGTACAAAATTTTAGCTCTCTAAGTAAACGCGCTCTCGAGTTATAGTGCGCTCAGATGTACAGACGGGCGGACGGACGGACAGATGGACGGACATGCAAAAATCAAAATAACTTTTAATATTATGCGTGGGTGTCCAATCCATTTTGCTCTAACATCATTATTTCGAGGTGTTACAAACGGAATGACAAACTTAGTATATCCTATCTATGTATATCATCTAGGGTATAAAAACGAGATTTTTGTGTGGCAATGCCAACCCGACAAAGCGGCTACCGGATGTATCTCATTTTCGAACTTAAATTTACTTTTCTTTTAAAAGATATATGCAAAATTTCAGTTCTCTATGTACACGCGTTCTCGAGTTATCGTGAGGACAAACGTATGGACAGACGCGCATTTTACTCTACTAGCATTATTTCTGTGCGTACAAATGGAATGACAAACTTAGTATTCCCTATCATTTCATCTTGAGTATAAAAATTAAAAGAAGTGAAGAAAACATTTAACAATTGGGAATAATAGAAAAGAAAATTGGTAATGAGTTCAAATACTCAGATTAATTCGAACAAATTAATCTGTGAAAGCCTTGCAGTGGGCTCAAAAAACAGAAAACTAAAAGAAAGAAGAACCACTCAGAAACCAGGCCGTGCTGATGAGCATAACGTTTCTGCTACGAAACGCTTGTTTTTCTTACAGCTTCACAGTTTTAATTCGTTCGTTTCTCAGTTTTTCATTTTTTGTCATGTCTTTCCGTTTTTCTGTTTTCGTGTGTTTGTTCGAGTCACTCAATTTCGCTGTTTGGGGCACGTTGATGAATCAAACCAAATCCTAAAGCTCTGCCCTCAATCAATAAATATGAAGAAATTACGAACAAACTGGAGAATCCCACAAAGTAACCATCTTGAACAAATTGTACGATAGAAATGGTTCTTCCTAAGGTGATTCTTACTTAGTTCTTACGTCTTCTGTCATAGTGTGATTTTTTTTTTAACTTACTCAAACAAGAAAATAAAACTAAAATTATTACTTAGATTTCTTTATATATTGCTCCTTTTTTCTAATAATCTTTTTAGCAGTTGAACGTAAATTCTCTTTGATCTTTCTTAGCGCACTTACAAAGTTTCTGTAATCTTGATAGTTCGATCTTTCTTTCTTTTTTCCTGTTTTCTATTGAATTCGCATAGTTTAGTTTATAATCTTTTTTCTCTCCTAGAATTACGTATTTAGTACCGTACCTGCTACTCATTGTACAAAAAAAGATGTCTAATCTTGTGTACCTATGACTGGAATAAATGATATGTTTATGGTTATGTTTATGTTAATTTATATTATAAACGCTTTCAACCATCAGAATAAAAAAAAAACTGTTGCTGTTATCAGCAAAAACTAGTAAAAATTATAACAAGACACATTTATATGTAAAAAAATGACAAGATTAAAAAAGTTGTTATGTGAGAATCAAAATTAAATTATGTATACTAAAAGCTAATGAAATAAATCAAAAATCCAATCGAGAAAACATTAATGAATTTCGCTTTTCAAGCCTTAATTAGTACTTACATGCAAACCAATTAATCTGGTTCTCGAATTAATTTAATTCTGAAATATTTAAATAAATAGAAAACCAAAACAAAATTGTCGCAGAAATGAACATTACCCTACGTCTGAATTTTTTAATAAGACCAGAAAAAGTTAATTTATTAAAGAGTAAGCTTAATTTTTTGCAATGTGAGTGAAATAAACGCGAAAGATCCTAGTTCAGTTGACCTTGATAGATACCACAACATGTTTTAGACATTTTTATTAGAAATTTACCACTTTACAGCTTTTGTCTTCTTTAAAACAAGTAGGTATAAATGGAACAGTTGAGATCGTTTGGAGTTTAGATTTAAAGCCTCTTCCGTCTTAGATCAACAAATTTTTAATAATTAAAAATGTTAGTGAAAATTGCAATTATTGGTTTGTGCTTTGTGACAAGCTGTCTAGCGACATTTCGTAAGTAATTTTAAAGTTTTGTGATAGTGAAAAATTCGATGTACTTATAATAATTCTAATTATATTAATTAATAATGTTTAATAATAATTAAAGTAAATTAAAAGGCATTTACTGTTGTTATAGCTGAAGAGCTTCCACGATGTAAATCTGGTGATGTCGATTGTGTTGTAACAGTGGGCAATAATATTCTCCATAAATATGCAAAGGGTAAACCAGAAATTGGAATACATGAAATTGATCCGTTTGTAGTTTCAAATTTTACTTTCATTCAACAACCTGGAAGTCCAGTTAATTTGAATATGTTTTTAAAAAGGGTAGAACTTCGCGGGTTGGCATCCCAAAAGTTTGAAAGAGCAGTGTAAGTTATTTGAAATTATATTTTAACTAGATATATTTAGAGTTCTAACCTTAAAAATATATTCACCAATATAAGTGAAATAATAATTTAACGTGTATTCCTGTGTATAAATCGGATTTCGTATGCCTACACTACTATTCAATCATATACATAAAATTTAAAACTTTAATTTATTAAACGATGTGTTAGTCGGACTTTTCTATGAGTGCAAATGAAATCAGAAGTAGATATACCTTTATTATACCCTAGATGATATCTACCGTTTGTAACGCACAGAAATAATGATGATAGAGTAAAATGGATTGGACATCCATGCAAACATAATAATAAAATTTATATTAATTTTTGCATGTCCGTCTGTTCGTCTATATGTCCTTCCGTCCATCCGTCTTCACGATAACTATAAAACGCATTCACTTAGGCCCTTCGAACACGGAGCTATTCAATTGTGATGGACTGATTGGTGATCGAGATCGAAGTTGCAAACTGGTTAGTAACTGATGATTCGAACATGGAGCTACATATATGATGGAACTCGAATCACTTTCTTTCAGTAGCAAGCCAATTTTGAAGTGTTTATAATTAATATAATGTCGTAATAATGTTGTAATATTTCGTTTCGGAGGTGGGGTTGGTTTCATGTCCCCTAAAATATGTGAAGCTTGGGAATTCACCGGTTGTGGTGACGAATTGCGTTATGCATTATGTCATCAATCAAACATAACACCTTATGCTTGAACATCTTGATTTGCTGGTGAGTCATATCAGCGAGCTCAGGCAACAAGCTTAGAAGAAACAGTTTTTTCCTGCTTATTACTCGAAAGAGTTTCAATCGTGACGTTCTTGGCTCTAAAATACTCCAGTGCTGTTGTCCACTTGTGAAATTGTACCTGTGGAACTGCAAGTTTAGTTTTCTAGTAGAATGGGTATTTGGTGAGATGGTGATTATGATGACGTCATTTGGGGAGGTGGTTTTATGAAGAGTAATGTAAATGTATTACCTCAGTCATTAAATACGTTATTTTTTTTATTGTTACTGACCTCCTTGGGGAGGGTTTCATGTGTGTTTCAAGAGGATGCAGTAATGATAACAAACGCAAAAGTAAAACCATAACGTCCCAAAATCTCCAAATAACAGGATATATCTTAAGAAATTATTTAGATAACTACTTTATTACATCACGAGCGTCAATACCCTGGAAATGTTGCTAGCATAATATAGGAATATTTAAGAAAAGAAGTCCAACACATCTGTTAAACATTTATTTTATTTGTGTCCACTTCACTCCATGTTTTTCCCTTAAATTGTTTCGGGAATATTCCGGCAGGACGTATTTATATAAGCAAGGGCATTTCCCTACATCCCCGACAAATTTATTGTTAAAAACTTGATCGTTCACCTTCAAAATATTGCGAAACGAAAAACGAAACCGGTTTGTAACTGATAGCCTGGAGATCAGCAGGACGTGTCAAAAGTGATTAATAAAAAACGCGTTGCAAATTGATTACCAGCTAGTAGCGCCATGAGCGAACTACAAGTTACTAATTGGAAACTTAAATAAATTTTCATCATTTTAAAGTATTTTTTGAGTAACTCCGAGTGCGAAGGGCCTTAGAGTTCTGAAATTTTGCACACGGGCGTTTTTTTTTTTTTTTAAAGGTATATTTATGTTCGAAAATGGGACAATCGAGCAGCTTCCTCCAAGAGTTTCCATACTAAAAATTCGTTTTTTAATATATATTTGGACACTGCCTGAGAACGCGTCAACGTAGAGAGCTGAAATTTTGTTCACATTATTTTCATAAAATAGTATAAATAAAATTTCCAAAATGAACTAAATCTTGGTGTTGCCATACAATACTTCGGATTTTCACTTTATTTATTTTTTATTTTTTATTTTCTTCCAGAATATAATATTATTGATTTTCTCATTTTTCTTTAAAATTTGGTCAACGTTGGCGTTGTCGAATTAAGTTACATGAAAGCACGACTATAGACAGACGGGCAGATAGATATCAAATTGAAATGTATTTTAATCTTTAAGGGATCAGATTTTGTAAAAAAATGTATTATTATTTTAATAAAAAAAAGGATGTCTGTATGACTAATCAAATTATTCGAGACTCTAATTTAAGAACTCAAGAGTTTGGGCGAACGTAATATTATTCTCGCATCATGTTTAATTTTTAAAAAATAAAAAAACAAGAAAAAATTAATGATAAATAGGTCAAAGTAAAATCAAGAAATTTAAATGTATCTGTAGAAATAATCGTTTGGTTACTATGGGGACTTCGGATATTTGTTATTCCGAAGAAACAATATATCCAGCTCAGAGTATCGAAACCAATTTGAACGTTTATTGTGTACGCGAATTCGTTATGGTGTCATTGTAATATTTTCCATATATGCAGGATACATTCAAATATAATTCACTAGTTTTTTTATTACATTATAATATTTACTTTTATCAAATTCACAAACAATCACTAATCAATTCTACTTTAATTATCGCTAGTAATGTACTTCAAATTATCGCAATCCAATATTTTCGCCTATTTACTACGTTCAGTTCACAGTCTGAGACAAGACTAGCGCCCGGTACTGTGCGTCAAATTATCGCAATCCAATACTTTCGTCGTTTTACTACGTTCACTGCACTGTCTGAGAAAAGACTCGGCTCTTGGTGATGACAAGCACCGTATTTATACTTCCCAAATATTCCGTTTTCGAAACATTTATTCTCCGCACATAAATTTGTTTACTGTCCGAACCAATAGATGCCGCTTATGTTATATTTTTTTTTTATTTCCGAACTAATAAATGTCAATTTTCTTCGCTATTACAAGTAACAATATGTAATGTATACACACATTGTTCTTGTGGGAATTCTGTTATTGCACGAAACAATGCTCTTTAAAAGCTCGCAGACATTTGACAACAGATTTGCGCAAGTATTGCTCCTAATATTGCGCGAGTGTTAAATAGTAGCATTTCGGTACACCCTTATTTTGCACATCATTTCGAAAATATTGGGTTATAAGAGTTTCCCGATGAGGAAACATCTAGCCATATGTTTGGAAAATGGTCAATTTCAAGTCAAAATAGCATTCACATAACCAAATTGACTAGAATTAGGCCAAATTTGGTGAGTCCAAAATCGTTGCCATAGATATTTCAGAGTCCTTTGATAGAGTCTGACATCGTGCCCTTTTAGCCAAACTCAAAACACTTGGTCTCTCCCCTCTTCTCCTATTATGAATTGAAAGTTTTTATCCGGCCGCCTAAGATGCGTTATACTAGATCATCAGAGCCTCACCTTATAAATGCCACTTTGACCCAGGGCTCTATTACCTCTCTATATTTCTTCTTAATCTTCAATAATTATCGGCTTTCCCTTACTTTAAAGCTATGGATTTTGACATATGACAGCACCCTTGAATTCGCTTACTTCTTGAGACTCTTGCGGACACAGGATTGAATGCTACATCTGTCATTCGAGATTGCGTGATAAGATCATTGGATAATGACCTTGATAATATTCTCGCTTGTACCAAAGCGTATCGCGACGAATTCAATAAATATAAATATGTCCCAAACTTGTCTCATCTCATTAAAATGAGATCATCACTTAAAAAAAAAAATTACATATAAAATCTGTTATTAACTAAATACTCCTGGAATGAACAATTACTAAACATACGGATTTTGCGGACTTTGCAGCCGTAGTACATATACACACGAATTTGTTTACATCCAAATGAAAAGTCGCGACAATAAAAATCGTCTCTCTTTCCTGGCTTGAGCTTGGTCTGACTCAAATTACTTTATCCTGGATTCAGAAGCCTCCAACCTGTTAGAAACCTGTTAGCTGAAATTCACAAGACCATTCAACAACAATTATTGCAATATGTGCCATCAAAATAACATTCAGCAGATGGCGCTTCTAGAAGAGCCGTCTTCATTTAATCTGTGGTGAACTGCACCACAATGGTTGCAGAATCCATCACTAGAATAGTCAAACCAACTTAATCTCAACCAGTGCAATTGACTTGTACCAACGAATAGATAGACTGGCTAATAATATATTCCTCATTTCTTAAAATAATAACAATTATGTCATATTGCAAGAGATTTATTACAAATTGTAAAACTTTTCTCCCCCATCGCAATTTCAAGTATCTCACGTACTTCTGCAAGATTCTGAAAACAAAATAATGCCAACTCTGTGGAAATTCTCATAAGTACCAATGTTTAAAAACCAATGAACCCATATCAAGAAAGAGCTGCATCCTGTCACCAACCTATTCATGGATACCAATCAACTTATTCGATTCGGCGCAGTCTCGAAAATTCCATTCTACCATATAATCAAAAACATCCGATTGTCATACGTGAAAAACATCAACTTGTTCTAAATTTCCTCCTCAATAAATATTTGTTATTAAATGCCAGACACAGATTATGGAAAAATGCCAACATCAAGCTTTACTCCCACCTGTTGAATATACAGCAGTAGATTGCACACTCAGTAAATATAACTAAAGGAACCGAAATATCGTGTAAACCCTTACTGGTGTGACGGAAACTCGGTTTTTGGCGATAAACGTCAGTTTCGTGTTTTTCCGCCGAATTTTTGAAGTTAATAAACTGGTAGAATATTTCTACAATTAATTGTGTTGTGAGGTGCTGTTGCAATAATCGTCGAAATAATCCCGGGAAGGGGTTCTTCAGGCCAGGAAAGTTGAAGTCAAGTTTCTTTTTCACAAATACGTGCAAGCGAATGATCAAAATATTTTTTTTTGTTCAATGTGTCAGTGGCAGCTCACAATTTTGTTCTATTTTATATAATTACCCCAAAACATTGAAAAATATTTCAGATTTACTACTTCCGTGAGCATAACATATATTAAATTCTCAAATGAGCTGTTGTAACCATGTTAAAATGAAACTATGTTAGATCTATGGGACGCTTCACCGGCTTAGGTTATATGCTAACCTGCTCAAGAAGTCATCGATGTCACCTTAGCATCCTCTGACGCTTTTCCCCTGTTTTCCGGCTGGAAGGTTTCGCGAGATGGGTCTCTCTCTGATCACCGCTACATAGAGTTCTGTATGGGTGCTGACCCCATTGAGGTGGAACCATACAGGAATCCGAAGCAGACTGATTGTAGGAGATACCACAGGGAGCTAGTTTCCACGCTCGACTCTCCAGCTGAGAGGATCAGAAGTTTTGTCGCCTTGGAAAAGGCGGTAGGAAGGCTGCAGCCCGCTGTTACTGCGGCTTTCGAGGCTTCCTGTCCCATTAGCAAGGACATTGGAAGGAAACCTATGCCGTGGTGGAACGGCAGTCTTAGTGAACTTCGTAAGGCTTCCAGAAGGCTCTTTAATAAGGCCAGGAGGACTGGATCGGAGGGAGACTGGCGGGCCTAGCGCGAGACTCAGAGTAACTACAAGCGGTTTGCTAGGAAATCATAAAGACAGGCTTTTGTAGATTTCTGCGAGGAGCTTGACGGCTATCGTGAAACGGTTAGGCTGCTCACGGCTCTCAGGAGCGACCCGTCGGCTAGGCTCAGTGTTCTGAGAAGGCCAGATGGCTCCTTTACGGCATCGAAATAAGAAGCCTGTAGGCTTCTTCTCTCGACGCATTTTCCTGACTGCAGGCTTGAAGAAGACCTGCAGGCAGGTTTCGATTATCCGCTACCCCTATGCACTGGTGGAGATTGGTCCACTGCCGCCAAGGTAGTTGATGTCGAGAAGGTGAAATGGTCAATTTCAACCTTCTCGGCCTTTAAAGCCCTGGGCCCAGACGGTATTCTGCCTGTCCTTCTTAAGGCTGAGAGCATTGTGCCGGCCCCATACATCGACTCCATTTTCAGGGCATGTATTGCTTTTGGATATGTCCCTGAGATGTGGAGGAAGGTTGCCTTCGTTCCGAAGCCTGGTAAGGCTTACTACATGGACCCGAAGAGTTTCGAACGAACCATAAACCTCTCCTCATTTCTTTTGAAATGCCTGGAGAGGCTGGTACATGAAAATACTAAGGGAGTACCCTTAAAGCTTTCTCCCTTAAACACCTCATAGCACGCTTACCGGAGGGGCAGATTTACGGAGACGGCTCTCCTTTCAATGGTTACTGTAATTGAGCGGGGACTGGATCGTGGACTGTTTACCTTGGGAGCCTTTCTGGACATCGAGGGGCTTTTGACAAGGCCACCCCCGAGTCGCAATGTCAGGCACCTCATCGACATGTGTATGTTGTTTGTTGTTGACTGGTGTATGTTGGTTGACTCACTCATCGTGTTGCTGAAAAACGTGAGATTCTCAAATGAAGCGTGCGGATGACATCCCTCTGCTCATTTCCTGGCATAGCATGGCTTCTGTGTGTGCCTTCATGCAACGAGGCCTCAATATTGTTGAGGAATGGTGCACCCGTCAGGATATGACAGTGAACCCAACAAAGCGCAGCTTGGTGCTCTTCTGCAGAAGACGTAAGCTGGGGTACTTTGTTCTTCCAAAGCTTTTTGGGCACACTCTGCACCTCTCTCGTCATCTCAAGCACCTTGGAGTCTTCCTTGACTCGAAGCTGACATGGAGATTGCACGTAGAGGAAAAAGTTAATGCGCCTATGAGGGTCTTTGCTCAATGCAGGAGAACCTTTGGCTGCACATGGGGCATGAGACCGAGGGCTGTGCATTGGATGTACAGTTCGATCGTCAGACCCATGCTCACATATGCCTCCCGTGTATGGTGGCCGAGGACGCTTGTGGGGACTGCGATCCGGAAGCTGGCGGGCCTGAAAAGGCTTGCCTGCTTAGGAATTACGGGCTCCATGCGATCTACGGCTACTGCGACTCTTGAGGTCCTACTCAATCTGCCACCTCTGGACCTTGTCATTCAGGCAGAGGCCAAAAGGGCTGTGTAAAGATTGCGCTCATGGGGATGTTCGGAGGACGGCTGGACTGGCTCTTATCATTGCTCTATGGCGTATCGGCTGGACTTGGGAAACCCTCTGGCCAGTTTGCCACGGGATGCAATGGTACCTGAGCTTCGTTTCGGGCGTCGCTTCTCTGTGAACTTTCCTGCAAGGGAATCGTGGACTGAGGAAGGTGCCTTATCGGGTCTTCCCCGGTCTGCTCTAAAAATCTTCACCGACGGCTCTCTCACTAATGAGGCAGGTGTCTACTTTCCTGAGCCTGATTTTGAAATGGAGTTCTCACTTGGAAGGCACACCACTGCTTCCAGGCTAAAGTCTTCGCCATCTCAATAGCAGCGAAGTTAGCCCTTGATATGCAAATCAAGGGGAAAGACATTGCTATTCTTTCGGATAGTCAGGCAGCCTTCATGGCTCTGAATGGCCCTCAGATAACGTCTAAGTTACTGGGGGATTGCAGGTCGTCAGTGGATAAGTGGTGTTTTCACAACAAAGTGTCCCTCCTATGGGTTCCTGGTTACATGGGGATCATGGGGAATGAAAGGACTGACCTTTTAGCTAGGGCTGGCTCCGATTCTCCGTTCCTCGGACCGGAGCCCGCCGTAGGTGTTGCCACCTCGAGTATCGGGCCTCTGATCAATGCGTATGTTCATGGGAAACATAAGCAGAGATTGGAGAACCTGAGTTCTTGTAGGTGTACAAAACTGTTTTTTGATGGGCCCAATGGGAATATCTCCGATTTTCTCATGGGGCTCGGAAGGAAACAATGAAGAACTGTGGTTGGCATCATTACCGGCCACAGCTCACTTCACGCTCATTTAACAAGGATGGGAGTTGTTGACAGCCCTCAGTGTCTGTCCTGCCTGGAGGGAGAGCCTGAGATAATAGAACACTTTTTGTGTGAGTGTCCGGCCTTCGCACGGAGCAGACTAGATACTCTAGGATCTACCCTTCTATCTGTGGATGAGCTGAAAAACCTTCCTCACGAAGACCTGATGCTTCATGAAGAGGACAGGAAGGTTTTGGTGAATGAGATTCAGGATAGTACAATGGGCCGCTATGGCCTTCGTGCTTGGGATGGGTTTCTCCTGTTCCCCCTGTTTTTAAAAAAAACCCTGCTCTGCACAGACCTACGCATAAGGTTGATCAGGACACTGAAACTGCCGCATCCAGTAAATGGTTCTATCATTTTCCCTAGACTCGACTTATATCGTAATCGTAAGCTTGAAGTAACCTGCAATGCTTCCATTAGGTTCGCGTTCAGGCTACGTACATATGATGCCTTCATTGTTCTAGTCAGTTTTAGGATTTGTGAACCTTAGTAGTACTAATGAAAAGACTTTTGTCTTATTGTACTTTTTGTTAAATAAATACTTACTAAATGCGGTCAGTTTCCACATAGAATTCTATGTAGTGACCAGTAGTAAAGGTTGGTTCATCTCCCTGATTCAACAGAAAACAAATCTCCTAAAATGATGAGCTTCAGAAGCTTCTCACCCCGATGGTTAATAACTGAGCTACCCCAGACAATGTGGTGAGCATTGACATCCCAACTAACCAAGGTACAAACCCGATTAAACCTCACATACTCAACCGCTCGCCTTGCTCCCTCAGTAGGAGGGGGAAAGAGGGCGGCAAAAAGGTCCCGGCAAGGTTTTCGTCGCAGCAACGCCCGCCCTAGGGGTAAAGCACAGGGTGTCATACAGATTTTGGCTCACTTACGACTCCCATAGACCGCGGATGTGATATTTCCAGACCCTGCACGAATACCACTTTTTGCTCTTGAGATTTTGTACTCAAGTCAGCAAAGAAGCGTTCTAGCAAAGCAGACGCCGCCATGATGTGTTGAAGATTAATCTAGCTGAAGAGAAGTCACGCCCTGTAGATTAGTTCCCAATGCCTCCTTCTTGGCATTGCTCAGTTTACCGACGGCAGGAGAATTTTTACCACTTGGGAAGAGAGAGAGAGGGAGTAGACCCAAGGACAGTATTAGTTATCTCCTTAGCACTTCTCCTTCTCATTTCCTCTGTCAGACAGAGGCGCCTGCCTCGGGAGGGAGGACCCGCTTCAGTTGCTACCTTCAGCGCTTATCGACACTGAAGACTCAACTCCAGCGAGCCCAACCATGACGAAACAACCTGGGCCATGAGGAGCGTTCTCATTAATCAGTGCTAAGCGCACCGAACAGTAGTTCCCGCCTCGCAGTAAGTGGAAGCAGCTAAAGCCAAGGCCAATGTTTTCACTTCACCCACCCCTGAGCTGACAGAATACTAGGATCCATTACTACCAAAGAAGTTAACTCTGTTTTATATCAGTCAAGAGCGAGGAAGCAAAATTTTACAAATAACAAGCGAGAGTTCGCAGACAAAATTGCGGAAGACAACTATACCCCGCGAAGAACCATATAATTTACAGCATTTCATCTCTGAATTGAGGAAAACCCCAAGATTCTGGATGCCATCAGCATAAGGTGAATTCCAAATGATAAACTTGGCGCCGACATACGAACAGGTAAAAACCGGACCGCCTTCCGAAACTGAGAGCAACCGTGGCTGGCCACGGTTTGACGACGCTTTTAAATGCAATGCAAAACTCGTTGAGTGCATTGTGGTGCGAGACGTACCATTAGGCTTTCGCGAACGGTTTGTTGAAATTTAGTTCAGTGCAGTAGTACAGACGCAAAGAACGTTTTCTATCATGTGTGTGAGAAGTACATTTAGTAAGGCTACTCTTTTTCTAGTTTGGTAAAATGCATGATGCAGAACGCTTAATTTTTGGGGTTGAGAAAAGCCAATGTATATGGCAAGTGAGTAGTGAAAGCTAAATGACAAAGGATAGAAACGATAGAGCTTAGGAGGAAATATATGTAAGAAAAATCCAATCAGGGTAGTAGGCCAGTAATTTGGTGCTAAAAAATGGGGTTACCTAGAAAGTTTTCCGGGAGCTTAGGAAATTTGTATTTTTATAGATTTCGATGTATACTCTTTTCGAATTTTTAGGCCTGAAACACAATTGGAGCCTTTCAGCCAGCTTGAGATTTGTTGAGCTTCAACTTTTTTGGCACCTTCAAGCTGGCTTGAGATTTGATCAAATTGCAAATTTCAAGCTCAATGACCGCCAACTTGAGGAAATTTTTAATGTTGCCAACTGTGCGAATATCGAATATCATATGAGAATGGCTTCTGCTGACACATTAAAGAAGTAAACAGCTACCAAAAATAATAAAATGAAAGAAAACTTATATAGTGAGTAAAAGATAAGCAGTTCCTGTGGGACATAAAAAAATCTCAGTATTATTTTTACATATAATTGGTACATCTCGAAACTATCCAAAAAAGCATGAATTTATCGCAATTTTGGAAAATCGGATGCATTAACTGTCGTTCCTTAATGAAAGTTCTCAACATAAACAAGTTAATGTTGCAAATGTCAGAAACGCCAGTTGTGTTCAATTCGGCTTTTTTCAGTCAGCTTTAGCAGAAAGCTGGCGATAAAGCTGCCTCAAAAACTCTAATTGTGTTTCAGGCCTTAACTTTCTACCTTGCGCGAGCGGCAAAGATAGCTAGCGCCGCCATATCAAAAGAATGACGCTCAAAAACGGTTTTTTGACTATATCTCCTTTCGGAATCATTTATCGATGAAAATAATTACGTGATAAGTTAAACAAGAGAAAATTTCCTATAATTTACGTACTAAACCTTGGTTTTTTTTTGTAAAATGAACAGTTTCAGCGTATGAGCACCGTATAGATATTAACGAAAAATATTTTGCTACGCGTCGAAAAACCGCTCTGCTTCGGCCTACACGGTTTGTCGCAGGTCTCTCTCTTGGCCTTGGGCCCCTTCTATGGCATATCTGGCAAGAGAGCTCAAATAATCTGCCGGAATCATCATTACGAGTGTACCCCTCTATGGTGTGGTTCACATTTTCAGACCCATGGCTTCTAAGCAAGATAACTATTTTATTTGTAAAAATCCCTAGCAAGGTACTCACTTCCTTGTCACTGATGTGAAGGAAAAAGAATTTGAGACATTTCGTAAGTCAAGTGTTAAAAGAAAGGTCAACAAGAGCAAACTCTTGGAGGAACTGATATCGATAGCAGTTCACGATGTGTGTCTAAAACGCTATAATAATGATACCAGTGGCCACTTCTTATATGGAAAGTCTGGTCACTTATATTTTCAAGGATACTTTCAAATTAGACGTTCCGTCAAATTTTAGTGTGGTACGTGGTCAGATATGACGATTGAGCAATGGTTGATTAGGACGATGAAATATCTTGGTGACCTTACCCATAGACGAGGTGTCAAGAGCAAAATTCTTTCCAGGTAGACTTTAAGAATAGTGTTCCTGCACAATGTTTGCGATGAGGATGAAATATTTTGCAACTTAGTTTATTCAAATTCCGAACAGCATGTCGAAATTACAGTCTCGCGGATTAATCGTGACAATGACGACGTAAAAAAACTAATGGATTGGTTATCCCAATATTTTATTTTTTCCAGAAGTAAAGAAACTCATGTCAATAAGCACTTGAATTATCAAAGATGAGATGGTGTTATGAATGCAGCCATACGGATAGATGATGACATTACCCCGATTAATCCGTTATTACTTTTTCAAAGAATGTGCATTGCACAAGATTCTTGTAATGAGTTTGAAAAGTTTCTTTTGTACGAACTTGTTCCGTTTCCGTTATCGTTTTTCAATTACATTAGGCCTACATGTGGATTGGGACTACTGGGGATACAAAAAAAAAAAAGCCAATTACTCTACTTCATGGTGGGGTGGATATGAGTTTTTTCGCCAATATACGTGTTGGAGTAGACCTTGCCACGCTTGTATGCTGAAACATTCATTTTACAAAAAAAAATGTGTTTGTAGATAAATTATAATAAATTGTCTCTTGTTTAATTTATCAAATAGCTATTTTCATCATAAAATTTGTCCGAAAGAAGATATTGTCAAAAAACTGTATTCGGCGCCATTTTGTTTTAATATGGCGGCGCGAACGGCAAAGATACGAGCCGGTTAAGTCAAAATTCGAAAAGGGCATATCGAAATCTATGTATATAAATACCAATTTTCAAAACTACACGAAAACTTTCCACGTAAAACTACCAAATGACTGTACTATAGCCAATTTTGTTATTTTAAGTTCATAAGTAGTTTATCTTCATGACGTTTTAAAATTTCATTGCTGCGTTATTATAATTGGATGTTGCCAAATCGGGCCAAAACATTGCAAATGTCCTGTGCGACCTGATGAATGGAAAAAGCCTTTTCTGTAAACATGGTTTAAATACAGTTCACCGTTGATGCTTCCTTTTGTGATGAATGGTCTGAATTTTCGGCCACAGGAACAGAACAGTTTTGTGGGAATTTTGAAGTTCTGCGCACTCCGAACTTTTGGACTACTCATCCCCAAAGTGTGGCAACATAAAACTCCTGACCTGTAATTTAGCCGAAATATGCTTTACAATAACTTTCGTCATCCACGACGTAGCGGGTGAACTTCGCTAAACAATTTATGTTCAGCTTTCGGGCACGATTTTTGCACAATTTTTTGATTCGCATCATTGCGATTGGTGTCCCGAATGGTGGAATTCAGGATTTTATGTTTCGTTGCGGCATCCCTGATTGAGATTTGGATGGTGCTCTTATGGCCGGTTTCACAGTCAAGGCTTAAGCCACAGCAATGGGTTAAGCCAAGGATTAATAAATATTTCAGTTTCACAGTCAAGGCTCAAGTTATATCACTGGCTTAAGGCAAGCTTAAGTTCAGCCCGTCATCTCGAAGGCTTAAGTCTCAGATGTTGCCGTCAAATACATAGGAAATTATTGCTAAATATTATAATTTCTGTTATTAACCCTGGAGCGATAACCTGCGCATTAGAGGCGCTCTCGTGAATAATTTATTTCGTTATTTTTTCTGCAGAGGTCTACTCATTTAGCTTTAAATTTATAAATTAAACACATATATCATACAATCGTATTTTATTTATAAAACTAAACCTATGATTTTAAAATAATAAGATACATTTTTAAAAAATATAAGTAAATAGGATAAATATACTCACTTAAAAATTGTGCGCCTCTGAAGCGTATGGTTATCTTTTACATAAGTTTTAATATGGTTATCTTTCTAGGGACGAACGTGCATATTATAAAAGTTATACTTTAAAACTAAATTGAAATTTTTTAATCGACAAATAGTTATCTAGTTATCGGTTTTGAGTGCTGTCTGGCAGCATTCCATTTGACGTTTAGGAAGAAACCAAACAGTTTAAGACAAAAATTAGTTACTAATCTGATGAAGAGTACATAAGCGACGAGGAAATGTATAATATAATATCGCAAAGTGTGACCCGTAAAAAAATTATAAGAAGGCACCCGCAACATTTCGAGAAATGGGATGACGTTGATTTTTATTCTTGGTGCCGACTGTAGGCACATTCGGCTTTGATGATTTACGTTGTCGTCGAAACATTCTGCAACGATGGTTTTGGATTTGATATCCTTCCATATAAAACCAGAGCAAACTGGTAAATAAAAGATCTTCTTTTCGCTTGGATTTTAATCCACAATGGCAATTTGCTTAAAAAAAACTAACAATTACAGCAGTGCTGACAATTTAAAAATTTTCATCTGCGGCTTAACTCAGCCTCAGCTTACCGGGTACTATGTACACGAGTTGTCTTAAGTTGTGGGCTTAAGCCACACCCGTGGCTAAGCTAAGCTCTGGCTTAAGCCTGGACCATGAAACCGGCCATTAGGAATTTTAAGAAATTTTGCCAACTATGCTTGACTCAAATATGGGAACTCTGTGTTTGGTTCAGTTTTCTCTGCTTTTTCCTTTTTGATTCCATTGTTGTCACTACAGTGCCAAATTGTTGACTGATAAATATATTTAAAGTAATAAATGTGGTGAAGCAAATTAAGCAGGAATAAACCCGATCGATCAGTTTTTGTTTTTTGTTTTTTTCAAAGTAAAGTGTATGACAATATTTATTCTGGACACCTCTTATTACACTTACAACTGATGATTCATTGACACAAAATAATCGAGAATATCCGTCTTGTATATCTTGTAATCACGGAGTCGGTAAGAACCGAAGACGGTCAACCGGACGTGATAAACTTAATCGTATGTCGCTGCCCTATAGGGAAACAGAATAGACTAATTGGTCGGAAATCATCGGCCGTTGCAAATTTATTGCTCTCATCCAAGGCAGAACTGTGGCTAATATCCAGGCATCTGGGAATAGTGAGGTGAAAATATTGAAAAATGCGGAAGTTGTATTATCAAAGGTAAGAGGATTTTAGTAAATTTTGGTGGCATACCATGCTTTGGGTAGGCTCCGGGAAATAACGCACAAAGGTGATAAGTGAAATAACACCGAAAAGTTCCATATAAATTTTAACGTGTCAAATGTGAAATAATGTCCAACATTTTTGGGTATTATTTCACACTTTTGGTTTTCATTTACCTTATCGGTATAAAATCCAAAATTCGTAAATGAAATAAGGCCCACGAAACAAAATTGATCCTGATGAAATAATGCCCAAAAACCATTTTAGAAAATGAAGGAAATATTTCCCAACGATGAGTGTAAAGTAAGAACGCGTCGCGCGTGGTGGCGGCGGCAAAGGGTGCAGGTACATAGACAAATAAGTCTTCTAGCTTCAAAATAAAGACACAACAAAAGTGCTGGGAGTCCTCAATAGTAAATAATAATATATATATTTTTTTAAATACTCTAATTATAATTATTTTTCATTCGGGCTGCTATATTTTTATATAAAGCATTCAACATCATTTGATATTTGAATGAGAAAAATCGCTTTGTTTGTGCTCGAGATACGACTTTTTGAAAATGATGTTTCATCGTAAAATCACGAAATGTCTAACTCCATAAAGGCGGGGTACAGGAAACAAAAAATGTGTTTTAATGGTAATAATCACATGAATTTCGGAAATTGCTGGAGCCCAGACAGGAATGGATGAAACGTGTATAATTCGTTTAGATATGCGTAATTTTTCAAGAAAAGGACATAATAAATCGGAGTAAATGCGATGTTGGGGGACCTTTATTGTCAAATTTGCCTATGGCTTTGAATGGGTTATTTTTCCTCCCAATATTCAAGATATATTTTTGTTTTTTCACATAGTATGTGTCAGCACCAAAATATCGGAAATTTGATAACAAACTTTTACACAAATTATTAAGCTAAAATCCAAAATTATATTTTAATTAAAATTTTGCTAAAAAACAAAATATATAATGAAGTTATCAAACTTAGTAAGGAGAATAGCCTTATTAAATACTATTTAATATTTGCAGTGGTTTTACAAGTGACGCAAAAGCAAGCAAATTCGAATTGTATGGATCGGTCCCAAAATTGGAACTAGTTGGACAATACAAAGCCGATGGAAGAATCTTACTTTTACCAATTCAAGGTGAAGGAGATTTTGAATTGATCTTAGAAAATGTTAAAGATGCACTGAAATTCAAACCAACCCTTGTGGAGAGGAATGGTCTACACTACCTTAATATTCAGAAAGTTAAAGTTTTCCTCGAACCATCCAGGTAAAGAATTTCTTTAAAATTTGAAATTTATTTTTATATATATAATTATCCATTCTTAATAGCTTCCATATTAAATTAACAAATCTCTTCAATGGAAACAAAGAATTAGGAGATTCTCTCAATGACGTCCTAAATGAGAACTGGAAAGATGCTTGGAATGAATTATCTCCTACAATGTTAGAAGTGATCGAAAATATTATGAAAGAGCATATGCAAACATTTTTCGATAAAAACGAATATGATGACTTCTACTTGCCTGAGTGATTAAATAGTTTTTAAATTTGATGAAAAGTGGTTGATGTTTGTATAAACCGTTTTAATAAAATAAAATTATTAAATTTGCGGCTTGCTCTATTGTGAATGATATGACCCCTTCAGGGAGAGAAGGTCCACTGTAAATTCGTAAGAGGAACATATATGAGGACATCAATTCACGAATCAAAAAATCAAGGTAAGTAAGAAGCTATCCTGGACGGTGTGATTATATTATTAAAAGATTCCTCCAGATTTTCAATTATTATATAAAAACAATACATATACATATTGTTGCCATATGTGAAGTTGCAATCAATTTTTATAACTCCTATTGCACGCCTGTGTTAATAAATTTTTACTTCTAATATTTGGAGAATGTCAGGTTAATGGAGGATCTACAAGAAAGATTGGTGAACTTGGATTTGTAAATAATTACCATCCCATTTCCATACCAATTAGCTTATCTTAAATTTTTAAGAAAATAATATATGACCAGTGGCTAACGTCATATATGTATATTAGATAAACAACATGTGTTTCTTTTTATGGACCCTCACGTCTATTAACTTGGTCAATTCTGCTCTATACCCGTAGTTAAAACGAACACTCAATAAATTAGCAACGGGCGGAGGAAATTATAAAGCTAGTCTAACGTCAATAACTTACTGGTTTATTCTCTTTGCATCGAGTCTACTTCCAGTTCCAAGTTGTACATTAACGCGGTGGGCGTGTTTCAAAGTTCGCTCGCTTCAACGCTTAGACCAGAGTAGGGGTTTTCCGAAAGATTCTTTCTCCCTGATGATGCCTTCAATGCATCATCGGACATGCAATCTCTCGGATATATTTTTGGGTGTTTAGTGTGTAGTGTTCGTCATTAAAAGTTCTAAGTTTTACTCATCAGTTGATCTGATCAACTGTAACAGTGAATTAAGCGTGGCGTCGGTAACAGTAGTTTCATTTTCATGAAACTTACTTGTGTTCCGTCGACCAATACAAAACAACAAAATTATATAAATACAACTACAAACACAACCATACAACTATATAACAAAAAATAATACAATCATAAATACAGGGTGTTTCCCCTTAGGAGGTCCATAGAGCGGGAGGTGATAGTACTCACCTAGACGAACCAAAAATTGTATGGCAGGGGGGGGGGGCAATATCAACCGTTTAGAAGTTACAGGGTGATTCATAAAAAAAGCTAGGTTTTCACAAAACACCCTGTATATTAAAAACTACAGGGCGAACGGTCACAGTTAAGGGCACACTATGCAGAACTTCATGGCCTTTCCAACGACTGCTCAACCAGCCCCGTGTCCCTCTCCCCTCAGAAGTTATGAAGGTCTAAACTAAAAATTTCGGATTTTCTTTCCTTTTTTTTTACTTTGACCTCTATTGTTTTTGCAAAAAGGTCGATAACATAACTTTTTTTTATAAAACTGTAAACTGCAGACCCTCCTCTTTAAGTTGACTTATTACATCCTATGTGTTACCTGTAGCCGTTAAACAGTTATTAACTTATAACCTATTCAGGTCACACCGAAAAAAGACGATATTTTTTAAAATGACGTGCTAAGGGAACAAATTATCGTTGAGAATAGGTTTGAAAATAGGTTTGAGAATAGGTTTAGAGCTAATAACTCTTAAAGGGCTGCAGATAGCACATTGGGTGTAATAGGTCATATTAAAGAAGAGAGTCTACAGTTTACAGTTTTTATAAAAAAAAGATAAGTTAACGACCATTTTGCAAAAATAATAGAGGTCAAATTAAAAAAAAGGAAAGAAAATCCGAAATTTTTAGTTTATACCTTCATAACTTCTGAGGGGAGAGAGGTACGGGGCTGGTTGAGCTGTCGTTGGAAAGGCCATGAAGTTCTGCATACAGTGTGCCCTTAACTGTGACCATACGCCCTGTAGTGTTTAACATACAGGGTGTTTTGTAAAAACCTAGCTTTTTTTATGAATCACCCTGTAACTCCTAAACGGTTGATATTGCCCCCCCCCCCCCCCCTGCCATACAATTTTTGGTTGTCTAGGTGAGTACTATCACCTCCCGCTCTATGAACCTCCTAAGGGGAAACACCCTGTATAATACATTCAACATTTAGCCGTACATGGCAATCAACACTTGGCCAGACATGGCAATCAACATATAGCCGGACACGGCACACTTTTTTGGCTATATACCCCATAGGGTCAGGTCATGTGAAGGAACTCCAGCACGCTAGTTGTGCCCATAGTTCTGGAACAAAACCAATAGTAGAAGAAGAAGAATAATTACGCACGGCACCAAGGAAAGGTTTTCAAAGGCGCATGGGCAACAATAATTAGCGTAGTAACACAAGCTTCGCAAAGCACTTCTTTATTTGTTGTTTGAAGTGTTGCGGTTTCATATAAAATTGTTTGTAAACCATTTTTACCTAATGACAAATTTCTTGCCAACTCAATTTTATTATAATAGCAATTTATAATAAATCAAATAATTTCAAATATTTTAAGCATTAATAATTTTTCAGCTTAAAATTAATTATTATATGCGAATGTAGTGTACTGCCCATGTGCAGTTGTTACTGGCTGGCTCCTTTCACTATGAAGTTGTTACATTTTAAACATCAAGTACGTTTTTTCTATCGGTATATACATGTGTTGACATGAAAGCCTTTGTTCGTTTTGCTAATATCAGGATGCTTATGATTCCTAAACATATTGGTTGATACTACAGCCTCTGTTCTTCACAAAGGTAAGCAGTGCCTTTGAAAAAATAAATCATACACAAACATTGTGATACAATTCAATGGCCTTCATTCAACCTGATTGACAAAATAAGTACAGTCATATTTAACGTTTCTAAATTGGCTCCATACCACCAGACGGGTTCCCCAAGGCGCTATTCTGTGTCCTCCAATATTTCTGATATACATGCATTAATTACCTTTCTCCTTTCAATCGAACCGCTGATGGTGTTAAAATATTTAATGTACTTTTCCCAGCTTACAAAGTGACGCCATCTTACAGGTAAATTAGAGTTAAGCACACACCTTGGAAGTATATTGTTACGAGCTTGGCTTTCGGTTCGTTATTCATAATATTTCAGATATATTGCAGTTCCATTTATTTCACTCTACTGTTTACTTTTATAAAAATCACAAGCAATTATCAATCAATCTATTTTAATTATGGCTAATACTGTAATTCAAATTATCCCAATCAATATAGAACACTTTCGCCTATTTACTACGTTTAATTCGCTGTATTTATACTCTACAAATTGCCCAGAACCTTCTCCTTCCAGGAACATCGATTGTCTGAACCTAAATTTGTTTTTCTGTCCGATCCAATAGATGTCGCATGTCCTTTTATATTGGACGTAATACTGTCCTGTTCTTGATATTATTCACCCCGAAGAACAGGTGATCCACATTCTTGATGCTCGCAGTATTAACACAAGCGATCGAAAATTTCTCTTGTACTACGGTGAATTCTATATATTACGTCTTTAATTCTAGTTATCACTGAATACGGTCATTTCCAGTGTTGTTTTAATTGTGGAAAACGTCCCTTACGTCGTTTCGGGTTGTACAGCCAAACAAGATCACTTTAATTAAATCCTACTGAATTAGCACGTAAGTCAAAGCGGTTCTTAATTCGATCTGTATTTACTGCCCACTTCTGGGTGTACCAAACTTGAGTTCGCTAGGTAAACGCATATCCCATCCGAATATGACCTTAGCTGGGGTTTGTGCGGTCGTATTGTGAAAAGCTGATCTATAAGCCATTAGAAATATGGGATTATGTCGATCTCAATCACGTTGATGATAGTCGACTACCTTCCTTACATGTTCCACCAATGTTCTGTTGAAGCGCTCCACTATGCCATCAGATTGTAGGTGTAGAGGAGCTGTTGTTTTTTTTTTATTCCCAGTATTTTAAACATCTCTTGTAAAGTCCGCGATTCGAAGTTCCGTCCTTGGCTCGAATGATGTGCATGAGGCACACCAAAATTTCTGACCAATTCGTTATTATTTGCTCCACATTTGTGGTTGCCTCTTGATTATGGATTGCATAATCCTCAGGTCATTTACTGAAATAGTCCATAGCAACTAATATATAAAGGTTACCGGCATCCGCTCCAGCGATGTCTACGGTTATCCTTTCATATAGGGCTCCTACATTATACATATGCATTTCTCTTTTGCTGCTGGTTGCGGTCTTTTCCAAGAACCTCAGACAATGCATATGCAACTCCTCCACATCCTCTAGCATATGTAAATAATAAAACTTTTCTCGTATTTTTAAAGTTATTTTATTCGATCCCAAATGTCCTCCAGATGATCCATTTTGCATTTCTTCTACAACATTTTTGACCTTTGATGCTAGCATGAATAACTGCATTCGGAATGAATCGCCATTAGTTGGTTCCCATATTCGTTTTAAATAACGCATTCAACATGAAGCGAACTGCATTGAGCCCAGTAGCCTTTCAGCTTCTCGCTTCTCTCCGAATTATTATTTTTTCAAGTTTTCTTTCCAAGCAATAAAAAGCGATATATCTGGATCTTCTCGCTGTGTTGTTCGCAACTCATTGTTGTTTCCAAATGTTACCAAATGTATAGTTACTGTTGTTTCTTTTTCTTCCAACCGAACGGAATAGTTGCCTTCACGTTTACATGGACGTCGTAAAAAGACGTCTGCATTTCCGTCGATACGACCTTTTCCATGTTAGATTTCAAAGTCATAAGCTTGGAGTCGCTCTATCTACTTCGCCACCTGTCCCTCAGGGTTCAGCGTTCATTTCAAAGGCTATTTAAACGCTGTATGATCAGTGCGCAGGATGAATTTCTGCCCATAGATATTGGTGAAAATGCTTTGTTGAATTTGCAATGGAAAGTAGTTCTTTGCTTGTAGCACAATAGATCCTTTCTGATTTGTAATGTGCTGTGCTATAATAAGCAACTGGCACTTCTTGACCATCCTCTTCCTGTAAAAGCATTGCACATTACTGGCATCTGTGTCCCATCTATAAGTTTTTCTCAGCATTGGATACATTTATCCGACCATATGAACGGCTTTCTTTTTTCTGTAAGTTGGTGAAGGCTCCTTTGCTATATCTGCAAAACCTTTTACGAATCGCCTGTAGTAGGTAGCTAGACCAAGAAAACTCTGTAATTGATGTTTGTCCTTTGGATCTGGACAATTTTTGATGGTTTCTACATCTTTTCTGGATCGGTTCTTACTCATTGCAATGAAAACATAATGCCCCAAATATTTGACTTCATTTTTGAATAGATACAATAGAATTAATACAATTAAAACATAGCACAATTTTTGTTTTTCTTAAACTAGAGCATTTTCACAGATCCGTATAAGATTGCCAGAAAAAATGTGTGTAAATATTTATAATAGACAACATTTTGCATTTAAGAAATTTCGAAAAAAAAAATAAAAAATTCCCTGCGGAAAATTTACGAAAGGAATTCAGGTTTCTTCGTATTTGTTCATGGATTTGGAATATCCCAGAGCAGAATTTTTGAAAATATTAAAGCGTCATAAGTATAATCCTTATCATGGTGCTTTTTCAACAACATCTTCATATCCATGATTACCAAATCTTAGTAAGACTTTGTGACTGAGCACGTAAACAAATACGAAAAAATCAGAAGGGCTAGTCAACATAATATGCATTACTGGAGTGTTGAAAACACACTCTGGCTGCACCAATTTGAACATCAGCGTCCTTGGACTGTCAAAGTGTGGTGTGGAATATCTGGCGACAAACTTATCGGCTCCTACATATTGAGGCACTAAACACAATTGTTTTTCTGCCAGCTCGATAAGTATGGGAATCACATATATTGGCACGAAATTACGGCATGAGATTTTCTGCCAGTGGCCGGAATCACTAACGCGGAGAATTGTGGAGTTGTGGCGATGAGAGTTCTTTTTACATTTAACTCTCCACACAGAATTCTGTAACTCGGGGAATTTGTATTGAGAATTACCAAACTCTCTATTCCCCTCGACAAAACTATATTGCAGCACTTCTCACGTTTTCCCTGATTCCCCAAGTATGTTAGAGATACTGCATTTTGATGATCTTAATTTGCCTACTGTTGACTGGCAACACTCTCAGGATATTGAGGGCTTGCTACCTTCTTTTTCGGCGATTACTCAACATGCAAATATCTTTTATTGACAACATTATTTCTTCAGGCCAAATGCAGTCTAGCGGCACGACTAAAGACTCTGGAAGATCTCTTGACGTGGTATTTTCTTCCGATCCCAATGGAACTCTCGTCAAGCATTGTTTAACTCCTATGCATCCTGAAACATGTCATCATCCAGCAGTTTAGTTTTTTGATCCTGTAGCTTCCTCATCTAGTAACTACGAGTATTGTTATAACTTTAAAAAAGCTGATTTTAATAAAATGAATGAATAGCTGTCCGCTTGTAACTGGACCAGTGTTCTGGGTGAACGTGACATTGATAAAGCTGTGAACTCGTTTTATGACATACTATTTCTTTGTTTTAATCACTGTGTACCACTTGTTTGTTCGAATCGTGATTCGAATTGTCAACCGTGGCTCAATGCCTCTTTGAACCATCTTAAAAATTTAAAGAATAACGCTTGGAAGCGGTTATGTTCCTCAAGAAATGATGCTGATTACGTAATTTATCCTAATTCGCGTGCTCAGCACATTTCGTGTTTGACTGACTCGTACAACGATTATGTATATAAAATGAGGTCGGCCTTGCGTACTGAACCTAAACAGGTTTGGAAGTATGAACTCTAAGCGCAAATGTGACGTATACTCTCCTGAGTTGCGATACGACTCGGGGACATAGTCAGTGTAGATTTCTTGGTGACTGCCAATCTCTTTGCTAACTTTTTTAATACTGTCTTCTGTAATAGTTTCGGGGATGAAATACACGTTGCACATCTGTCTATCAAAAAATGTTTCCTGGAGGATCTATCCAAAATGTAAAAACGACTATTAGATATGCCTCTTCCACCTATCGTCAAGGGCAGAGGGCATTTTAATTTGGGGATTCGCCGTAAGTCATTATGGCGTTGGACGCTGAATCATTATTCCCTGTTTTCAAGCTGCAGGGAGGAATTCATTTTCGTACCTTAGCACCAAATTTTTGTGATACCAGCACTGTCCTGGATTACAAGTTGGTGTCGAATGGTGGGACCCTGGTCTACGTCTAGATTCGCTTCTAGACCGCCTATGTTTTGCGGAGTCCCGGTGAGAAGCCAATGACTTCTCCGCTAATTATGTAAGATTCTGTACTTTACGTGTCCAGTCATCTAAATTGGGTTGACTATCCGAGAAGGAGAACAGCGTGAATACTTCCTGCCTGGGGTTGATTTCAGAAATTTTATCAGCACATGTTGCCAACACTTCGAGTGTCCCAGGATTGCATGCTAATATCACATGCGTCTATGCCGGTAAGCGCTGAAGCCAAAGAGATTTGAGCATTTCTTCGCTCAGCTTGCCCTTACTGAGGGCTCTAATCTCTCGAAGCAACTGAGATGGTTGCGAGTCACCAAGTGTAAGTTCGCTTAGAAGCTGCTTCAGCTTCTGATATTTACTACCTGAAAGCCTAGAAACCAAAGTATCTTTAAATTTATTAAATTTATTTGAAGCTGGAGGTTCACTAACAACGTCGCTGACTAGACGTATAACATTTTGTCAGGGCAACAATTACATGGTAGGCTATGAAAGATAACCATACTGATGAGACTTCTTTGCTCGCTGGGTCGAAAAGTTCGATTTCTCTGCATTCTCAATGCATTTTAGAAAGTCATTGAAATTATTTTCAATGAATTTCAGTCTGCTGTAGACGAGAAATAATCTACCTATAAATTTGGTCTTATCTTGGGAGATACCTGCAAATTCAAATTGTGCCTCGAACTGGAGGAACCACAAGTCTGGACAATGTTTACAGAATGGTGGTGCTTTGATGGACATTACGCCCAGTATCGTTGGATGGGTTCTGCCCATAGACACGTTAGATAATATAGACACGTTCAGGAATCGACTATCAGTCGAGTCCGAACCGACATTCGATAGACTGCTGCCTGCTGTTTGATTAACGACCATTTTCGAAATGTAGATCGTGAACGATAAATGAAAAAGAAATTTAGAGGTAAAAGAAGAATCCTAGAAAATAACGAGGAACCGTGCTTTTCGGATATGTTGCTGTATACTGTCGGTTCATAAGAGTAAATATATATATATACGGTATTTATATAATGCAAGAAAAAAAATAATATATAGTGTAACTTTTTTTGAAAGAAAATATTTGGTGGATGCATACATGTGTATTGAATTAAAATCAAAACTAAACTATCTAACCTTTAGACTGTTCTTCTTTTGAAGGTTGTTGCTCCTGTCAGGGTCACCAATTTAGCTCCTGTTGAGCTAATGCCAATTTGTGGGATAACGCCACTGTATTGAGAAATACTCTCTTGTGGTTGAGGAGGTAGTAGTTTAGTCTTGATCCAATAGCGGCTAGATACTCGCTTGACACTAGCTTGAGTAACACTTAGTACTAGTTTGGACAGTACTGTTGGAGACATTGTCGTAGTTGGATTGTGGCAACTAGGTTACCAATAACCGCTATGTCTTTTTTTTAAAGATAGAGAGTGCGTTCAGGAATATTGTGAACCTGTGCCAACTGCGATAGTAAGCTGTAACCTGAAGGAACTTCCACTAAGGCAGCATAAGTTTCAACGTGGATACTGGATGTTCCCGTTATTATTGATTCTGCTAGAATCTCCGAATGATCATGTATGTCGAATTGATAATTGGAACGAATTTGATTGTGATGTCGTTCGACTTTCTGCAAGATTACAATATTGCCAAGCTATCAGAATTCACACTTGGTGGCTTTCCAGGCATAAGGCAACTCTACTGTATAAACGATTGTCCAAGAAAGCAGTCTCTTGAGCATCTGTATATCCAACATTATTGCAATTCAAGTTGCAATTCTTCATTATCAGATTGAATGGAATAAAAAAAAAAATTTATTTTACTATAAAGTTTGGCATTAACAAATTTATTATAAGAATACATTTACTAGTACTAAATAAAGCTAAATATTAAATATTTCTTTATAAGATCTCACATGAACAGAGAATACAGAACTTATTGAAAACATCGAAGGAGATTACTTTTATTCTTAGTTGAAAATACTGTCTACTGATGAGAATTTTAAATAAAATCGCTTAAAGCTACCACAGATTTATTAATTTTGAAAGTTACTAATTTCTCAACGACCTTCGATGATTTACTTCATAAGAATTTCCATAAGGTGAAAATGAAATTATAGTGATCTTAACGTAAATAAAAGTCGTCATATGCATTCTTATCCAAAAATGTTTGCAGAGTATCTTTTATGAAATTTCCTGATATCTCCAATATCGTAGGACCGAATTCAGCCCAGGCGTCTTCCCAGTTTGTATTAAGCACTTCGTTAATTGAATTTCCCAGTTTTTCGTTTCCATTAAAAAGATTTGTTAACTCCATTTTGATTCTATGATAAAAGCGAAAGAAAAAAAATATTTAAAAAAATGTTAAAATGTTGAAATTTCTTCTTACTTGGACGGATCTAGAAGACATTTGACTTGTTGAAGCTTGAGATAATGCAAACCGTCTCTCTCTACCTCTAGTGGTTTAAACTTAAGTCCGCCCTTTATTTTTTCTAGGACTATATTGAACTCGCCATCTCCTTGGATTGGCAGAAGCAGAAACCTTCCATTCGCTATATATTGTCCTCTTAGTTCCAATTTAGGAATAGTTCCGTACAATTCAAATTTACTGGTTTTTATATCACTCGTAAAGCCCCTGTAAGAGTTGAGCTACATGGTTAATTTGTAATTGATTCTTTTTTTTTTTTAATATACTTAAAAGACTAAAAAAAATTTCACTTGACGCATGACGAAGTTGTCTCTGAAAAAGAAACATGGATGATTTTTACTAGACCGGCAGAACCACTGACATGTATATATATGGACTGACTGATCTCCTGTTTCATGTGGCACGAGTTTTGATTTCAAAATGTATGCTCTGGCGCTGTATTTAAATTATTTGAGAATTTATTTATTATTTGCATATCAATGGGATTTACAGAATTTACCATAAAAGTATTTGGAACTATTTGTATTGTTAAATTTTAATTATACGGAAGTGTTTTTTACAAGGCTGTTTTGGTTGGAAATACCGCTGAATCGTTACAGTTCAGTGCGAAAGTATGCTCTCACGGAAAGAGACAGGAACATGAAAGTGGTGCCATTTGCTTTCATGAATTTTTAGTTCAACGAGCAGTCCATTTATATATATGTCAGTGGCCAGAACACAAAGAATGCGAACATTTGCAAAATATAAAAAATTAATGCAAAAAGAAATATCTTTGTTTTTTACACACTGGCGAATAAGGTTGTAGCTCATTTTATACGCTGTGGCTTTTGCATGTATTTATGGAAAAATCATACTTTTGTTTTGAATGACTTTGTGTTACAAAACTAATTAAAGTTACCACAAGAAATATTGGAAATTGCATTTTAATTTAATTACTAACACTAAAAATTGTAAGATAAGCACTATTTTCAGAAAACAATTTTGGATTTCTTGTCCACCACGTCAAAATATTTCAATAGTGAAATGAGAACTGTCAAATCCATTTACCGTTATTTTGAATATTTTTAGAGTGATATTAAAGAAAGTGGGAGTAACCGTAATTCATTTCACTCTTTAACATTGTTTTAATCTTGCTATCTTTGTGTATTTAAATTTATTCAGAGCACGGTAAAAATGGGCTTAATAATTCAACAGGGTGGGCCATAAATAAATTACGTATTTATAAATTCAATTAAAATTTCGTTAATTAGCTATTTTTAGGTTTCAGATTATTTTAATATTATAAAGACTTTTATAGATTTTGTATTTCAGAATTTTTATAATTTTTATCGTTCTCTTTTTTACGCACTAATTGTAGATAATATTGCTTTCATTTTGTTAGACAGAATGGTTTTAAAGTTTTCTGGTTTTGCCATTTTTATAAAACAGTAGTGGTCAAGGTTAGGAGAAATTTTTCAATGCATTGTAGGCAGAGTTTTCTCTTGGATTAACTTCTTTATACCGCTGAAATTTAAATAATGAGTTCTTTACGAAATCCAACATTGTCCAGTTTCAGTCAGTGAATTTTCCAAATAGAAATAGATGGCAATACAACATTTGTAATCTTTCCTTTGTCTCTCATATCTACCTTATTCCCATAAAAATTAAAATTAAGGAATATTTGATATTATAGGAGAAAAGCTTCCAATAATTGTAATAATTTCGAATGTATTTGCAATTTGTTAAACTTGTGATATGAAAGCGAAAATAAACATTGAAATTAAGATATGTAGTTGTCACACCCCTCCCAACTTATGAAAAGAAAATAAAGCAGTCTATGTTACACATGTCAGTGAGCAGCTTGCTTCGAGGCAAGTTGTTTAGAATCAAAAAGAGAAAGGTTTTCTCTGCAATTATTTTTCAAAATTAGAGTATGACAAACTGGAGAAAAAAATGAAAATAATGTTTTTATGAAGTCCAAAATTGTAATGCAATTGAAAGAAATTTAATTATCATATTAAATTCATAAGTTTAATTATTGCATTTGAATTTGTCATTCATTAGAAAATCATATTCATGATTTGCAGGGGAAAAAGACTTTAAGCTTAAAAGAGAACTTTCGTCTGGAGCGAAAGTTGTACTTTCGTTTCACAGCAAACTGGGTAGATTTTACAAAAATGCGGAAAAACTTCATAATTTTGTTGAAATATTCCCAATTACTTTCACTTTTCTAAAAGTAAATATTTTGATCTATAAATAGTCGTTAAAATTATCGTCACCAGAAGCGTTGTTTATTTCACATACATTTTTAAACATGAAACGTGCTTGTTTCTTCATAATGCGCAATGTTAAAAGCTTTGAAACGACGCGTTTCTCATACATAGGCAAGTAAAAAAAAGTCGTAGCACCACGGCCTGTAGTAAAGATGGCAATGGCTGCGTTTGTGTATACCGCTCGTAGTTACATATTGATTATATCTCTTTTAGTTATTACGTCGTTGATGATAACTTTGTCATTTTTACATTTAAAAAAATCAACATCTATTGACAGAAATAGTCCTGAGGTAGCAAAGTTTCCAACCTTTAGTAAAGCAATTTTTGTGGCTAGCCGATGGGCTATCGAAATTTGGGCAAAGCCTTGAGGTAGTCTCCAGGTCTGAGTGTATTTCCAGGGTTAACAGTGGCGCCTTGTCATCTCATCTTACCAGCAATAAAATTGCAACAGTGCTGACATTAATTTTTTTTAACTATAATTGAATATAAAATACTTTTCGGGGGCAAGATTTACTTCCGACGTATGTGTAGAACAGGATTAAAATGTGAAAAGTAAATAAAATAAAATTAATAAATAATTATTTCAAAATCGGATAGCACGAGAGCTGCAACAAGCTTTATGCGCATATATTGTGAGAACATATTCGCGAGCTCTCGCAACATTTGCAGGAAGAATACACCTTTTCAACCATTCCAAACGTGGTACTTAGCTCAATTCCCAGATTCTTAAATGGAGATACCATTGATCCGAACTACTACTCTACTTTGATTATAGACTGTAGTAGATGCCTCTAGAATCATTTCTGTGTTATATAAGAGATGTCCCTACTTGTCTTTCGCTGGCTTTTCCACCTTTGAAACTTGTAATAAAGGAAATTTCAATGACCGAATAATACTTTTGGTTTGGATTTTCACCATATTACTTTATATGCTTGAAATATTTAAATATTAAATAAAAGTTTTTATCATATTTTTGGAAAGTAGAAGCATAGGAGATACAACACATAAATGATTCTGGAGACATCTATTACAGTCTAGAATTAAAGTGGTACATCTAGGTAGTAGAACAAGAGATCCTATCTCAAGCACGGAAGCCAGAGCGGCCCATTGAGCTTTTCTGCTAGAATCACTTACACCAAAACCTTCCTGTGCTCTTAATGAAGTGCATCAGGTCTTGGTGAGGAACTCATCTATATATAGATGGGCCGACCATAAAGTATCCAGCCCGCTCTACATTTATTACAGTCTAGAATTAAAGTGCTTTATCAATTAAATCAAAAACCTTCCTATTCACAAGCTTGATCAAGTCATATCCGACCTCATGCAAATAGCCCTCTCCAAAGTCCGCACGTGGTGTTTAAACAAAGGCCTTAGCATAAACCCCAATAAAACGGTTATTGTTCCGTTCACAAGAAGATCGAAGCTTTCACTAACGGCTCCTCTTCTTGATAATACGGAATAGATATTTTCAGACGAAGCCAAATATCGGAGGATAACCCTAGATAAGAAACTTACCTGGAATTCGCATCTGTCCAGAGTGACGGATAGAGCGATGCGATCTATCTACACGTGTCGTCGCTTCATTGGCAGAACATAGGGTCTGAAGCCAAAAATGATGTATTGGACGTACACCACGGTTGTTAGACCCATGGTCACCTATGCGGCTCTCGCATGGTGGCCAAAAACTAATCAAAAGACGGCTGAGGCTCTGATTCAAAAAACCCAGCGGCTTGCCTGTCTAGGAATAACTGGTGCCATGAGTACCTGTCCTACAGCAGTCACGGAAGCCTTATTAAACTTTGCACCCCTGCATTTGCAGGTGAAAAAGGAAGCGATCTCCAGTGCTATTAGAGTACAAATGGAGAAACAGTTAACCCTTTAATTCCCAATGGTTCCATATGCCACCAGCCTATTCGAGGAATCCCAAATGGCATCGGAAAACTGGAAAAAAAATTATTTTTATTTCAGATTTAAATTTGATGGTTTTTCTACCTGATTTGCTTCATAATGCACCGATTCATTCGATATTTTACTTCAATTGGCTTCAAGAATTCAGTCAAATCGGTGTTCAGTAATTGAGTGAAAACGAATCGAAAAGAAATTATTTAAAAACGGGAAATATAAATAAAGGGTTTTGCAATAAGAGGTGTTATTTTGATATTCAAAGAAAAATGCCATTTTTTGAGATAAATGATCGGATCTTTATTTCATTATAAATCAGAAGGTATGCCGTTAATAATGGAAAATAGCATCAGCCAAATGACCACCACGATCACGCCTACAAGACCATATCCTTTTCATGAAATTTTCCATAACCAAATCGCAAAGTGGCTGCCCTATGTCCTCGATAGCCTCACGAATTCCATCTTTGAGGTCTTGAATCGACGCTGGGCTGATGGCGTAGACCTTCTCTTTCACGTGGCCCCAAAGGAAGAAGTCGCAAGGTGTTAAGTCACAAGATCTCGGTGGCCAATTGTGATCACCTCTTCGAGAGATAACACGGTCCGGAAACTTTTCCTGTAAAAGATCAATGTTTTCGTTGCTTGTATGGGACGTAGCGCCGTTGAAAGTAAACGTTGTCCAGATCAATACCATCCAATTCCGGCCATAACAAATCATTAATCATCTGTCGAAAGCGCAATCCATTCACCGTAACTGTTGCTCCAGCCTCATTTTCGAAAAAGTAAGGTCCAATGACCCCGCGGGACCATAAACCGCACCAAACAGTCACACGTTGGGATAGAGAGGCTTTTCAACAATAACTCTTGGGTTTTCCGAGCCCCAGATGCGACAATTTTGCTTGTTGACGAAGCCATCGAGGTGGAAATGGGTCTCATCACTCAGATGAGTTTTCGATGGAATTCCGGATCATTTTCATGCATTTCAAGGACCCAATCAGCAAAGATTGGACGTTGTTGATGATCGGCCGGCTTGAGTTCTTGTGTTAACTGAACTTTATAATCCTTAAGACCCAAATATTTATGCAAAATGCGGTGTAATGACGTTTGTGGAATGCCTAATTCCAAAGAACGACGAGGAATGGACAAACCTGGGTTTTCTTCAACACCTTCGGCTACAGCAGCAATATTCTCGGCTGTTCTTGAGCGACGTGCATGGGTTTTATTCTTCGCATCACTAACTTGTCCCGACAGATCGAATTTTTCTACCAATGTCTGTATTGCGGTCCGACAAGGTGCTTCACGACGACCCAAAAATGTTCGAGTTTTACGAACCGTCTCTGCCACATTTTCACCATTTTTATAGTGAATTTTAATAATTTTAATACGTTGCTGAATCGTGTATCGTTCCATTTTTATTAATGGCCTGGTTTCTACTTGTCAAATGTCTGAAAATGACAGCGCCAAAAGTGACATCTACCGAAAAAGCGGGCTAATTAAAATAACACCTCTTATTGGAAAACCCTGTATATTGGATTTGTGGTGAAACTTTTTATTTGAAGAGCAGGTAATTGTTATAATTATTTATATATTTCTTATGACTTGCAATTTGATTCATTAATATTTATAGTCAAACCAATGGTGCCATATGGTACCATGGGGATGTAATGGTAACCTTACGGTACACATAAAAAAGGTATTCCACAAATTGATATAGCAAAACTTCCACACAATGTCCTTAAAGTAAAGGTTGCGTACTCTCATACCATAATTGAGAACATGGTATGCCAAACAAACCTATATTCAACGCAAATTACCGGCCGTTCAATAAACACATAATTTGAGGAAATGGCGACATTCATCGGAATCAATTTATTAATGGGCGTTATAAAACTTCCCAGCTACAGATTATACTGGGCTGATACAACAAATATTCCCACTATTTCCTCAACAATGAGCCGAAATTGATTCGAATTAATCAAGAGATACCAACATTTGAACGATAATAGCCAGATGAAAGCTCGTAATCAGCCAGGGTACGATAAACTGTACAAAATTAGACCATATATTGATTTACTCCGACATAATATGTTAAAAACTAAAGCTGAAGAATACAATGCCATTGACGAAATGATTGTCCCATTCAAGGACAGAATTAGCCTCAAACAATACATGAACAATTAAAAAAGCTAGAATTGGTCTAAGACCAATTCTTATGATACCCTAGATCAGAGGTGTCCAAACTACGGCCCGCGGGCCAAACCCAGCCCTGCAGGTGATATTATCTGGCCCGCCAAGGTTTTTGAAATTTTTTCGTAAACTGTAAAACACATTTAACCCAAGCAGTCACATATAGGTTTTAAATTTACAAACATATTAAAACTTTATTTTTCATAGGATTTGCATGACGCACAAAATGGTGAAACGATGGTCCCGGACAGTCATACCTTGTTAGTCTGTATACCGTATGCGCGTGGTAAATGCGCAAAAGCAGCATCAGTCACAAAATTTCTTTGAGTGAGTGTACTGATTCATCCAATTTACTGTGACTAGATAGAGCCTATTTACAATCTTTGCAGTTGACCCCGGGATTTCTTTCTATTGTGCTCTGTTACGCGTGACTCATTTGTAAATTGGTATGTTTAAATTCATATTTAATATAGGTATTACAAATTAATTATTATGTTAATATTATTTTTTAAAGTTGAATATGAAAGGAAAAAAAGAAAAGTTGATAACGAGTGCCGCGTTTTTAAAGAAGAATGGGGATTCAAATACTTCTTCGTGCAATCGCAGTCAAAGAATGGCAAGGCTGTATGTGTAATTTGCAATGACACTATTGTTGTAATGAAGGAATATAATTTACGTCGGCATCATGATACAAAACATGCTTCAGTTTACTCACAATTTAAGGACAACCAGCGTACTGAAAAATTTGAAAAAATACGTCGTAGTTTGTCTTCTCAGCAAAATTTATTTAGGAAGGTAAACTCAGAAAATGAAACAATCAGTACGTTTACATGAATACTTGAGTACTTGACTTGAAATCCACTTGAAGCTCAGGTAGGGCAATTGATTGAATTAATTCCAATTAGTTAACTTGAATTTTCCTTGAATTTGATTTTCCAATTACTTAAGTTGAAATTTACGCGTTGAATGAACGTTTTCATGATATGTTGATTACTTCAAGCATACTTCAAGCATACTTCAAGTATACTTCAAGTATTCATGTAAACGTACTGATTGACATTAGTTAGCATGAAAGTTGCTTATTTATTGGCGAAAAAATTGAAATCCTTTATGGATGGAAACATCGTTAAAGAGTGCATGATGGAAGCTGTTGGTGAATTATGTCCAGAAAAGTTGAAACTTTTCAAAATGATCAGCCTTTCCCGTAATACTGCTGCTCGTCGAATTGACGATATTGGAAATATTATTCCCCACCAGATTACTGGGAAAGCACTCATTATTCTCTCGCGATGGATGAATCAACTAATGTTAGTGATACCTCACAGCTTTTAGTTTTTGTTTGTTCATTTGACGACAAACTTAATGTCACACAAGAATTAGCCTTTGTTAACAGCATGCACGGCACTACAACTGGAGAAGATATTTTCAAGGAAGTACAAAACACGTTGGCAAAATATAACTTGGACTGGAATCGACTCCAATGTGTGACAATTGACGGAGGAAGAAACATGTCTGGCGCAAATATCGGGGTGGTTGGGCGAATAAGAAAAGTTTGTGAATGTGCAGGAGCATCAGTACCAATTTTTCTGCACTGTAACATCCACCAACAAGGTCTATATGTAAAACATGTCGACATGAGCTGCGTTTTAAAACCAGTTGTTTCTGTCGTAAATTTTATTCGATCACATGCACTCAATCATCTCCAATTCCGATCTTATCTCGAACAAATTGAATCTGAGTCTGTTGACTTGTCGTATTATACTGCAGTTCGATGGCTTAGCTGCGGAAAAGTGTTATTGCAGTTCTTCCAGCTCAGAAATGAAATTGATTTTTTTTCTTCCTGAGAAAAATCACCCAGAACCACTTTTATCGGATGCTGAGTGGCTCTGGAAGTTGGCTTTTTTTGCAGATGTCGTGAAACACGTTAATAGCTTGAATTTAAATCTCCAAGGTAAAAACAACTTAATTTGTGAATTATTCGCGCAAATCAAAGCATTCAGAGCAAAGCTGATATTGCTCGAAAGCCAGATAAATGCATGTAGTTTTACCCATTTCACGTGCTGTTAAAAATTTAATACAGAAACTGAGGAACAATTTCCCACCAGATTTGCAGTAAAAGTCATCGCGGATTTAAAACAATAATTTCAGAAGCGATTTTCTGATCTTGACATAAATTCAAAGGAAATTCGGCTGTTTCAAAATCCAATTGAAGGCAACGTCGCCGACGTTTCAAGTCAGTTTCAAATGGAAATAATTGATTTTCAAGCTAACGATCAAATCAAGGATAAATACAAGGAAGGAAACTTGATCGATTTTAACAAATTTTTGGACACAAAAGAGTTTCCAAATTTAAAGCAATTTGCTTGTAAATTTATTTCTATGTTTGGCACTACCTATATGTGAGAACAAACTTTTTCCAGGATGAAGTATCTGAAATCTAAATACAGGGCAAATTTATCGGATGATCATTTGCAATCATTGCTAATAATTGGCATTTCAGATTTTGGTCCCAACTTTGAAGAAACTTTCCAGGAAAACACACAGTACCATCATTCCCATTAAAAATTCCATGAAATAATTTTCTTATTATATATAATTTAGTCATGTTTGTTTAGTATTGTTGTATGTATCTGTAATTTACTAAAAAAATATAAAATTCGATACAGCTTTACTTATAATAAGATTTTTTAATTACCATATTTACTTGGCCCCCGTAAATGGATTTAAATCCCTAACTGGCCCTCGCAGCAAAAAGTTTGGACATCCCTGCCCTAGATGAATTCTCGTATGAAATTTTGTGAGGTCACCCATTTGAGCAATTTTGATTTTTGCATTGGTTTCTCGCATATATTTCTAGAACGGCTCGTTGGACAGAAAAATGATTATAACCAATTTTATAGGATTTCTTATTCTGAAGAAGTTTTTGGTACAATAAAAATGTCTAGGACTGCTCGTTTTCAAAGTATATGTAAAAAACCCAAAATTATTATATGGCAACACCAAGACGGGGTAGCCCGATTTAGCCCATTTTTGAAATTTTATTTGCTTTTAGTATGAAAACACAATGTACCAAATTTCAGCTTTCTATGTCGACGTGTTCTCAGGTAGTGTCCAAATATATCGTGGAAAACGAAATTTTTGTATGGCAACCCCACGAAGGAGTTGCCCGATTTGTCTCTTTTTCGAACTTAATTTTTTTTTTTTTTTAATGTCTGTGTACACAATATCATCTTTCTAGGTGAACGCGTTCTTGAGTTATCGTGCGCACGGACGGACGGACATGCAAAAATCAAAATAACTTTTAATATTATGCGTGGGTGTCCAATTCATTTTGCTCTACCATCATTATTTCGAGGTGTTACACACGGAATGACAAACTTAGTATACCCCTATAGATTTCATCTAGGGTATAAAAATAAGCCACATAACTGGGGTATAAAAATGTTCCCTCGAGCTGGAAAAAGTGGGATTATCTACGATTTTGAGATATATTTAGGCAAGGATACAAATACACAAAATGTGAGCTTGGGATTATTGGTGATGTCATGGTTCGCCTTGTAGAGCATCTTCCGAAAAATTTTAACTATAAAATATGTTCTGATAACTGGTTTACATCGTATGAACTAACCAGCAGATTAAAATCAATAGGATTGCAGGCAATTGGCACCGTTCGAGTCAACCGTCTTCAAGGATGTACTTTTCGAAGTGATGCTGCAATGAAATCTGAAGGCCGTGGTTCTATCGATCATAGAACAGAGTCGCAAACGAACATTTGTGCCGTTAAGTGGTATGACAATAAGTCTATACATCTTGTTTGAACTTACATAGGTAAAGACCCGCTTGAAAACGTCGACAGATGGTCAACAAAAGAAAAAAAAATATGTGTCAAGACCTTGTCCTGCTGTCGTTAGGGAGTACAATAAAGCGATGGGTGGGCTAGATTTGCATGACTTGCTCGTGGAATTATATTGGAATAAGATAAGGTCTCGAAAGGCTTATATTCGGCTTTTTTACCATCTTGAGGATATGGCTGTCGTTAACGCTTGGCTGCTATATAGACGTGAATGCGAGCAGCTAAAACAAAAACACTCTTCTCTACTGGAATTCAAAAGTGATGTAGCACGGGCCTTAATAATAGCAGGAAAAATTAAGACTCCAAAAAGGGGTCGACCTTCTAATAGTCCATCTCCATCACGATCGTATTCGCCCAGACTAGTTGCACCTCCAATTGGAGACATACGGTACGATTGCATCGGACATTGGCCACAACCACTTGACGGAAAAATACGTTGCAAAATGTGCATTAATGCTCATACACGGATTAAATGCACTGTAAATGCAATGTAAAGTAGGATTATGCTTAACTATAAACAGAAATTGTTTTTATAACTATCATAATAAAGATAATTGAAACCTGAGTTTTTCACTTTTATATCACAACATTTACCACTACAACCCAATGGTGCCATATGGAACCACTTTTTCAAAATCCATACCATTACTATTTTAAACTAATTGTCATCATTTCTGTCATATTGGAAGTTATTTCAACAAATTTACATAGAAAAAAAAATTCTTGGTGACTCACACCCATTCGTGGGAATTAAAAGGTTAAAGCCAGGTGATCTGGTTGGTCATTTATGTATCTTAAAACAGATATGCTTGGAGCAAGTGACGACACTATCTGATATAATCACACCCAGAGTGGATTTTGTAAGACCATTCCAAGTGGTTCTTGGAGACCGACAACAATGGAGCTCCACTAACTGTCCTTCCAACAAGGATCGATGGTGTGGTATACAGACGGCTCAAAAACAAACAGTGGGGTCGGATTGGGTGTATACGGCCCTAGATGCCATATATCAAAGGCTCTAGGCTCTACCCCTACCGTATTCCAAGCCGAGGTATTGGCCATAGAAGAATGTGCCAATACCTGCATTAAAAGAGCCTTAAATGGCTCAACCATTAATATCCTCTCGGACAGTCAAGCTGCCCTCAAGGCCTTAAAGTCCTACACTGTCAAGTCAGGGATAGTCTGGGAATGTCTACAAACCCTCAAAAATCAATCAAGGAGAAACAAAGTTATCCTCATGTGGGTACCTGGACATGAGGGCCACAAAGGCAATGAAATTGCGGATGGCCTAATCAAAAGAGGAGCGGAAACTCAGTTTGTCGGACCAGAGCCATTTTGTGGCACTACAAAGTGTTACCTCAGAACTACCCTAAATAACTGGGAGAATAAACAAAAGTCCTTGTATTGGGAAAGGCTACAGGGACTTCGTCAGGCAAAAAAGTTTATCAACACCTCTGGCGGAAAAACAAAAGAACTCCTACTCCTTAGAAGAACAGAGCTCAAAATGATCACTGAGCTCTTCTCAGGCCATTGTCCCTTGAGGTATCACCTAAACAAGCCGGGTTTGGCTGAGACTTCATCCTGCAGCTTCTGTCAGGATGCTCACGAAACCTCGGAGCACTTGCTCTGCAACTGCGAAGCATTGGCCAGGCGGAGATTACTCTGCCTTGAACATGCTTTTCCTCCACCAAGTTACGTATGGAACCTCAAGCCCAGAATGGTTCTAGACTTTATTAACTTGCTCTATTGCTTGCTTAGATTTAGAATTAGGTAATTTTGCATAGACCAGTCACAGCCCCTCTCCTCCTCGATTAAACCAATTGGTCTATCTATGTATGTCATAAACGTAAGGTGTAAATGTGAATCGTAGTATCTGGCAAGATCGTGGGCAGATCATTTATCTACAAATAACAGACAGAGTAGGGCCGAGAGTAGAACTCTGGGGTATACCACAGTAGAGAGATAGGGGATGTGATAGTGACTGGGCGTTTACCGGCTAGCTTCGATAGAGGAGACAATGACAGATATGGCTGTAGACGAAAACTAGATTTTCCGTTGGCAATTTAAGAAGTAGCCTATCAAAATTTAATCGAATCAATCGCCTTAATGAAATCCTGAAAGACTAGTATTTCTAATCGATCTCTGTCAAGGATGTCGCAAATGTTCGGCAACACTCTGAGTAATTCCGACTCATATCTATTCCGTGGCCTGAAACCTGACTGCCAGGGTAATAGTGAAGATTCTTGATCCAGAAAGAAAGAAATTTGGGAGTGCATTAATTTTTTACGCATACTTTGCTGAAGAAGTCTAATATTAAAAGCTATACATTTTATTGTAAGGTATATTGACGTGAGTATTAAATAAAAAAGATACGAAATTTATAAATGAGCGTACAATACAAAAATATTTACTGAAATGGTGGCTGGGTCTTAATACATGCCAATATTTGTTATGTTGATTGTTAGTATTTTTTTTTTTTATTATATAAACTTTGTGATAATGCGCGAACGGCCTTTTAGGGCGGGGTATTCACGAAGTAATTAATTTAAGGGATTTTTTCCAGGACATGTTTGGACGCTTTTCTGATATTCATTGGCATGATCGTTCAATAAACATAACTACTCCATATTTTTTTATGCGATTCTTATAAACCATAAATTATAATTGATCTAAAATACAATATTGTCCCCGAAATTGAAACATTTACCGTACAAAAATTATTTAATGCGGTAAGAACTTTACACTTTATTAGACACTTAATGACAGCCATTTAATATAACATTTTTCATTTTAATTCAACTTTTGACCAGTTGAATTTCAACCTTAAGCCAAAGAAATTCAACCTTAAGCCAAAGGAATTCAACTTTACTTCAAATAAAGGAGACTTTTATTAAATTAAATAAACTCTAGTCCAACTGAAATAACAATTTCTAAAATATGCTATAACTATTGCTGCTATGAACAACCAAGGCATTATTCACCACAATACTATCAACATGTAATTCAGATAAATATTGTGAATTTTTAAAGGCTCTTATCGATAAAATTAATGATCGGGATGGTACTTGGTCAAGCACTAAACTTTACAAGTAAGAGAAATATCTTCTGTCCTCCCGAGTATAACATTGCAATATTTGCCACCATACTCGCCAATGTTGAATTCCACCGAGAAAGTGTAATCCAAAGTTAAAATTTCAGGAAGAAAATTGCTTAATGATTCTATATTATTAATCACAATCTCTCTAATCGCTAATTACCTCAGCGAAGGTTTGACTTTAATTTCCCAGGACGACTGTATTAACTATATTATGAATATTTTGATGAAACTTGGACCAGCTACAGCAGGAGATCATCTTCATTGAATGACAAATTATGGTATATTTTAATTTTAAAAGACCGTTGTAGGTTCAATATATTATAATCTCTATTATATTTTATATATTGTTATTTTAGTTGGACTAGAGGTTATTTGAAATCAATTACAGTTTAATTTGACACTTACTTATATTCTGCTATATTTGAAGTAAAGTTGAATTCCTTTGGCATAAGTTTGAATTTTTTTGGGTTAAGGTTGAATTTCTTTGGATTAAAATTGAATTTCTTTGGCTTAAAGTTGAATTTTATTGGCTTAAAGTTTAATTTATGACGTAAGGTTTAATTCAATTTGTCAAAAGTTGAATTAAAATGAAAAATGGTACATGCAACATTCATGATACGTGATACTACAGAACACGTTTTGTAAATTATGATTTAATGAAAAAAATTTATTTTTAAAGTTATCGCAAGAATTCTGGCCAACCCTGTATTTATGACCATTATAGCGAAAAGCTCGCTATTTTGAAGTAATGTCGAAATGATAATTTCACTCGTTTCCTTTCTCCTGGTATCCTATTGCTATCGATATTACGATTTACTCGCAATTCATTTTCGAGTCATGATGTTTGCTAGAAAGAAATAATGATCCCCAACTGATTTTGCTTTTCTGGTTAGTAAAAGCAGTCGAAAGAAAAAGTATAGTCACATTATAGAAGTATCCTACAACTCTTTTAACAGTTATGACAGAGCTATTCTATTATATGAAATATACTGTGACAGTGTGATCTACTATTTTTTAAGAGAACTTTATTTATTTACATAGTTCGATATGCTTTTGTTTTGAAAACTTTAGCATTTCACCTGGTTAACGAAAATACACAACAATATGTTAATTTACAGAAATAAATCTTTCATTATATTTAAAAAGTTTAATTTTGCAAATTTTTAATCATTTAACAACCGGTTCGCAGCACTGATTGTATCCTAATCCGAAACGTTCAACTCAAGGCAGAGAACACTCAAAGATGATTATTCCCAATCTTCTCGTAAATTCGTTTAACTTAAGTTTAACACTAGCTGCAATATTGGTGTTCCTTTGCATATTAAACTGCGCTAAAAAACACGAGTCTAAAGCTTCGTGATTACTTTTTATACCCGAATGATGAAATCATTTGGGTTGGACGCCCACGCATAATATTAAGAGTTATTTTGATTTTTCCATGTCTGTCTGTCTGGCTAGCCGTTGCCACGAAAACTCGAGACCGGTTTTACTACGAGATCTGAAATTTTGTACACGATCTTTCTACAAAATTGAAGATATAAATTCAAACATGGAACAAGACGGTTAACTGCTTTGTATTTTTTAGTTTTTATGTACTTACTGTAGCCCTTAAAAGGTTATTAACTCTTTTTAACCTATTCCCAAACCTATTATCAAAGATAATTTGCTCTGTGATTGAAAATACGTCATTAAAAAAAAATATCCTAATTTCGGTATGACCTGTCAATGACCATTCGATAATTAATAATTATGTTAAATTGAGGGTAAACATTTTTTGTAAATAGATTTGTACATATTTGCATTAAGGCCGAGGTAAGAAAATTTTGTATAAATTAACAAAGCAATTGCTCAGGAAACCATGACCAAATTCTTTTGTTATTTGCTCCGGATACCAATAGGCATGACAATTTCATTGCCCTACACTTTGTGGTGCAATTGTGGCAATAATTTGCCACACAAAGCGTCCCAAACTGATAGCCAAAACGAAGGATTTGAGAGGAAATGGAAGGATTCAACCTCCTATGATCTCTATCAGAAAAGATATAAAGGAGTATATCATGGGCCATCGAAAAACTTACGATTAGTCATCAGACCATTGTCAACTTATCGGGGACTCTGCCTGGAAATGATTATTTAATTTAGGAAAAAAAAATCTTAAAGAGTAATCTCTATTTATATTAATTTAGAAGGTGCGTTAAAACCACCCACAATAGTTAATGAACCTTGAAAGGTCTTCCATACTCCTTATCTGCTAATTCCCCAATTCGCGGAAAATTTGCTACCAAGTGTATCCTACTTTTAGTATGGTAGAGGCATTCATACAGCAGGTATAGAATGATTTCAACTGGCTCATAATCCATACAGCTTCGGCAAAGCTTGTATGCTTTCTGCCAAAGAGGAATTGTTCTGTAGGGCTCCTCCTTAGCAGAGATTCGGTCTTCCTAGGACATATCTTGAGCGATAGTTGTCTTAAAATCACGTATGTGGTTAGTTCTCCTCATCAGCGATTAGCCAGTATACAGGCCTGCAAATCTAGAATCCACTTTGCTGATTCTAGTGATCTACCTGTGTATTCCTCTGCTAAGTATTGAGGATAGGGTAACTGTTTACAAGAAACTTGGAAAGCAAGGTTTTTGAATTCAGGAACAAAAATGCGATGAAGCGGCGTTTCTTCTGTAGAAACTCGAAATTTTGCAGCCAAGGGTATAAGGAAATGATGCGGTGGAAAACTGAAGTCCCTCATACGGATGAAATTTCTATGCCTTCCAGAAAATAATTGACTATTGAATTTCTGCTTTCATCCTTGTATCGTACATACATTCGATGTGCATTTCTATTGTGAAACGTTTCTCCATATATGGGATCCTGGTATTGTGCAGCGCTCTGGAAAAAGTGAACGTCGAGTGATTGATATTTTTTCCAATCTGAATTGTTGAGAAAGTCGATCAAATGTATACAAAAGTGCTATTATAACAACATTTGCTTTCGGCACGCTCTAAAACATGTTATGGTCCATTTCAGAATGCACAGCCCATTTCACAATCTGTATACTCTACTCTTATATGCGACATCTAGTTCTTGTGCCATCTATGGGACTACTCCAATCACAGCAATGGAAGCTAAGGTCTATTTTCTAACCCGGTAAATTTTTGGTAAATGTATATAGCGGTTGGTTAACCGCCGACAAAGATTACAGCAGTATACTGGAAAAACCATTCCGATGACTCCATGCGAGAGGTCATTAACTACACACATTTTCATAGCTTAATTTGAATAAAGGACCGATCGCTTAATACCTAGTGGAGAGGATTTGGAAGTCAGTCGCATAAGCATGGAATCGAAAATACGAGTTGTCACATATGGATCTAAAATTGATATCGGCATTGGAGCTGGACTAATTCAACCTGCCTAACTTACCATTTTTTGGACTATTGAAATTTCTTTAATTAAGGTTTAAACTAATTTGGAAGTCTTACTCTTACTTATTAGTTTGAGTACCATTCAACCACTCCGTAAGGTACGCTTATTATTTTTGCAGCTATGTACATTTTTGTGAGAAGAAAATGACGTTATACACGAAAGAATCTGCATTCAGAACCAAAAATCGGGAAGAAAATTGGTGGCTCTGAGGGCATCCGAATTTTATTATTGACATTTTGCGTTAGCATTCACTAGTATCAGCTAAAGTAAATAAGATTTAGCTCTGCTGATGCACGCAGAATCATTCAGAATGAGAAAGCAAATTATCGTACGAGATATACCCTACGTCAAGATTTTAACCACATATGATTTGAAAAGTACTTATTTGAAATAAACTTTCAAGGTTTCGGTATTGTAAAATACACCAAACTGCCATAAACCAAGGTAGTTAACTTTTTGCACTGAACTGCGTAATCACATAGCAAACTTGAATAATTGTAGCTACCGCTTACTAAATTTCGATAGATATGTTCTCTGAGTCATTCGAGGAACACGCAGGCGTTGCATGCTCGCTGTATACAAGACTGATCAATAGAAGCAATAAGTCTCAAAGAATTCTCATTGCAAACATCTTCAACTTTTAATTATTTACATTTTTAATACACACTTAATAAACAATACTATAACATGCTTTAATAATTTGTTCTATAATTAATTTATTTCATGTGTGATTCTATGACTTGTGTATCATAAACTAGTGCAAATGCATTTCCTTCAAATGTATGGGCAAATAAGAGTCGCGTAAGAATGTTACATAATTGATATTGTCCATTTGAAAAAGTTTTAATTATAAACAAAAGTCTTATTGTACTTACACTCCTCTTTCGAAATTCTGTGTCGCCAGACCTCGAATTTCTGCCTTTTTCAAAAACAATTGCAAGTTGATTGCACTTCCAGGTTGTTCACTAACAGAAAAATTGTAAATTGTGAAGGGGTCAAAAGCAGGCATTCCAAGTTCTGGCCATCCGTGTGGATATTTTCGTACTATTTCATTTGCCCGTTGTAAGACACAATCAATGTCACCAGATTTACATCTTTGTACCTCCGCAGCTGCAACATTGGATCACTTTAAAATTTTATATTATAGATTATATATATATATATAACTAATATCACAGAATCAAAACAAAAATACTCATAGCGAGCATAAAATTCACTTTCACAAAATACATAATTGAATTTCTTAAACACTTACGAAATTTCGCAAGACAACTTGCTAACCCAAGAAAAAATAGTGCGCACTTTAAGAACATTTCTACGAACTCTCGGGTACTTAATGTGTGAAAACAGTTTTATATGGAGAATCAAGGAATTTTTAACCGGTTTTACAATTTGGAACTGGTAATTCTTGTTTCAAATTAAAACACTTTTGTACTTTATTTTAAAACTTACAACACTAAAAATACAAAAAGCTGTCCTGTATCTGGATAGATTTACATTTTAAACAAAATTTTGAGATATTTTTTTAAGCTTGTTTCTACAAAAATTGTTGCCATATGCAAATCTACATACAATGTTGCTGAAATAAATACTTTCATGGATATGAGAAATAATCTGATGCGATTTGTGACAATTGTTTATCACAGGGAAAAGGAATGTGTACCTTGTGAATATTTTGACTATGCCGAGGAATCTAATGGTAGAGTATGCTTAATTTAATGACTATATCGCTTGGGTAGAATTCAGCATCCTCCGCCGCGTTGAACGTTGAGTTCAACCAGTTCTGCCGTCTCGCGGCTCAGGCTGAAGGTTTTAGGTGTCCTTCTGGGTGCAGCTGCGGGGATGTTTCTTCCGGTTCTCACGGTGCTTAATGAAGATTCTAATTGAGAGAAACGTCACAATGCCAATGGTGAGGATAAGGTAATGCTGTAGTGGTGAATCGTTTGATGGAGTGGCTTCATCGGATTTCCTTCTTCAAACTGAAGACCTTGTATTCCTTGCATCAGTTCTAACAGATCGTGGGAGCTGTTCTAGGATGGAAGTGCTTCTAAAAAATTTTCGGGACTTCAAGCGGCGGAAGCATTTCGGTTAAATTTTGCGATGATATAAAGGCACTCTTCATGGAGGTCGGATAAAGCCTGTGCGCTTGTATTGTAGTTGCCTCGTCCTTAATGGTACATCCAGTGCTGCCGGATTGCAACATACTGTAAAGTTTGTTTCAGGGAGTCGTGAAATGCTGTCCATGAGTATAAACGATCTTTGATTTGAATTTAAAAATAGGCAGAGGACTGCCGAACTTACTTTTGATGGCTTGAGAAGCCGCTGTGTTTTTATTAAGGCAGAATATGTCGATTTGGAGATGGGATGGCAGAGTATTCCGATGTTTATTATGCTCTGAGGCAGAGTATGCCGCTGTTTCAGTAGGATGGCAGAGTATGCCGATTTTATTATGAGAAGTAAAAGACACCTTTCGATAGTCGAATTAATTCTAATTCTTATTGATGAGGCACTGGTTATTTATACATTTTCTTACATACTAAACAATGTGTCTAATAATTCTAAAGGGGGGAGTTATTGCAGAATTGCAATAATTGAAGCAATAATCAAATTCATTGATCATAGTTGCAGTGTCAACAATTCTGATCACTGAACTTCATAATGAATCACTTCTTATTGGTTTTTGTTTGTTTTGTTATTCTTTTCGTTTATCGTTCTGACTTCTGTTTATTTTTCTTGTCTGTGGTCATGGCTCTACAATGCATGGTTAAGGCATGTAACATTATCTGTTTGGAGTGACTACAAGTTAAGTTGAAAGATAGTATTTTTTCATAGCTTTACATTACAAAAATCGGGAAAATGCTGGAGAAAAAATCGAGAAAGAATTAAATCACATAATTACTTGTTCAAAACATAATTTATAGAAATCCAATAAAATATAAATTAAAAGATTTTAAGGATGTATCCAGAACTATGAAATAGTTTAGATTAACATTGTTATTGCCATTTGCCCTATTTTAATCTTATCAGTAAGATTTATACCATTTTTAATACATATTAGAATTAAAGCGCTTAAGCATGCATATTAAAAAATTTCCCTGTTTTTTGTAAAAAAATATTTGGACATTAAAATGGCTTTTAAGGTTTCAGCATGCAATCAATTTCTCAGCTTTGTTTTGCTGCGCGTTATAGTTTTTATTTTCAACCAACCAGTTTTTTAATATCAGTTCATTTTGGCACAATTTCCAACATTTTTGCACATACATTTTTGCTCATAATTACAAAAGCTACATAATTCAAATCCTGTAACTTTAGCGCTATTTTCGGCAATATTTCATAATCTAAACCTGAATCATCTGGCACTGGCCGTGGTATAAGTACTAAGTGAAAGTCCTCCTTTTCAAGATATGTAAATATTTTTATACCTGCATTTAATCTTACTTTTTCTTAGAAATTTATCCATCACATAAGAGAATATCTAAATAACCGGAGATCCTATTTTTAGAAAAATACCCGGTTAAGATTGTGAAATCAACTGAACAATATGAAAATAAAACGTTACAATGGAAAAAATGTGAGGTTTGCCCAATTTCGTCAAATTTCACAGCTGAGTTCTGATCTGCAATGTTTGCATTCGTTTTTATCCACATTTCTAAATTGTTTCGCGCGTCTGATCTATATTTTTGCATGTATATACATAGGAACTAGTTTGTTGCTTTTACCAACTTTTCATGTTCCTTAGGTTATTGTCAGAAGCGTTAATATAATAAAATATGGGTTAATAGTGAAAATCTCTTAAAAATCGGAAGAGTCAGTAAAATATCGGAAATAACAGAGCCAAAATCGGGGAATCGGAAATATACTTGAAAATCAGGGAAAATACGATAAATCAGGAAATCTGGCAGCGCTGGGCACAACCATTACTAATATTAAGCATGCCGGAACCCGGGAGACTGAATGGCCGCAGATTATGTTGATTGTAGTTTCTCTCTTCATTACATAAATCCAATGATTTAGATTCATAAGTTGTATCCATCTTGGAACCTTGTCAATTTTTATTATTTTACACTTGGAGGGCGCATGAGAAATGGTTAAGAGTCCAATTTCACCAATACCAGAATCAACCCTATGTAGAGTTGCTTGCACATATGAATTAACTATTCAATTGTGGAACAGGTTGACATCTCATGGTGCGAAAGTAGATAGAATTAATCTGGATGTAAGCTTGTTACCAAGAATCGTGAAAAATGTATCGTTCGTCAACACCGGTACTGGGACGATATTTATTAATTCGAATGGTTCATATATAAACAGGGGTATTTTAAGTCGAAATATGATTTGAGCCGGTCCTACTCGTCCTTGCCCTGTCATGACGTTGTATAACTCTAATAAGTTATTCTGCCCAGCCGTTAAATGCAGTGTTGATGACAGGTCTTACTTAATAAGAGCACATTGTGCTTTGAGCTATTGCGGTAATAACAGAAGTGAGTTGATTTTGCCGTTATGTGTATCTACGATAAATATCCAACAACATGAACTGCATTCTTTGGCGTCTTTGACGTCATTAAGATTAATCTGATAGATAGCGCATTGAAGACTTCTGCTGTTTCTTGATCACGAAGTTCTTACTGCATGCTGTTCATCTGTACCATCGTCTGCTTAATATGTCCTTCGAAGTCGCGTAGTTGATTCTCCGTTCTTTCGTTTGAGCTTTTTATTATATTGGCAGTTGAGTCGATGATGGAGGTCAGCTTTTTAATAATTCCAAGTGTGGCGTCTTCCACAAATTTTAATAAAAGAGCAAATTACTTCACATATAAACTTAATTTAATTAAACGCATAATCCTAATATTATTAATTCTAAGTAGATAGGTACACAATTATGTTCTACGAGTGAGAGACGAATTAGTGAATATGCCTTACCGAAAAGCCGACTGCAGACTGCTTTGCTGTCAGTAATTGTGAGTGACAACTTGTGATGTCTTACACAGGCATTCAATCGTGTATATGTGTATTAATGCAATATATTTGATATATTACAACACTCCCCTCCACTAATTCCTCTTTCCATTTGAACAATGCTTTGTTTACTTTTTCCTATAAGAAGTAGTCTTATTTCTTGGTCGTATTTCACGTTTACCATTATTCTCTTCTACATTATGATCATCTACATTGTTTTGAGGGTTTATTTTAATAGATTCAGATTCATTATTACAACTTTCATTTTAATTATTTTCATAGCAACTACTTTCCTGTTTGTTTCGTTACTTTTTTTTCTTTAACTATTAAATTGTCTGTAATTATTTTATGACTTAAATCACGTATTAATTCTTTATTTACATTTTCCCCGTTTACAAAAGCTCTTAATTGATTTATATGTCCTTTCCAAATAGCATTAGGATGAAAAATTTAGACTGAATAATATTGTTTGCCTAAAATTTTTATTATTTTTCCTTCTTTCCAAGAAATTTGACCAAGAATACTAAAATCCTTAACCAATACAAAATCGTTTAACGAAAATTTTCTGTTATTCTTTCTTTGAAATATTTTTTTGTGCTTTTCTAGAATTATTTTGACATTAAGTTTAATTTTGTTGTTTTGTTTATGGTAAACTAATCTATCTTGTAGCCAACTTAAGCGGACTTGTAGATCTAATCTAGTTATTAAATTTCTATTAAACATTAAGAAAGCTGAACTAACGCTTGTTGTTCCATGAACGGAATTTCTGTAGTCGAAAAGTAATGTTTCGATACACTGACTTATAGTTCGTAAGGAATCTTTCCCATTCAACGGTTTTTCAAAGCAAACTTGACCGTTTTAATGCCATTTTCCATTTACCGCCATTTACTCGCCAGACGACCAACGGAAGAGGTATTATGACTTATACAATTGTTACTTTAAAAAATTGAAATTCTTTTGATAAAAAGGTTGCATCATTATCTGTATTAATAACCTCAGGTAATCTAAATCGCGAGAAAATTGATCTAAGCTGTTCAGTTGTGCGACTTCTTGTGATACATTTTCCCATATCAATGCACTTTAACCTGTGCTTTAACCATTTAGTGTGGGCATCCACCTTACAAACTTGTTGGATATGGACAACAATTCGTACAAAGGTGCTGCCTTAGTTGCCATGCCTGGCATAAAAATCTATAAAAATTTACCAACCCCACGAAAGCTTGAAGTTCTGATATATTTTTAAGTGGGGATAATTTCAGAACAACTTTAATCCTCCTTTGATCTTTGTGTGGACCCCGGTCATTAATAACATGCCCTAAATAGGAAATAGAATTCCTAAAAATATCACACTTATGCTTGGAAATCTTTAGTCGCTCATCTCTTAATTTAGAATGCACAGTATTCAAACGCTGGAGATGTTGCATCCTATTAGTAGCTGAAATCAAGACATCGTCCATGAAAACACAACAACAATGAATCAATTGTTGTTTGGAAAATAGCTGGGGCTGCAGCAATTCCATAAACCATAAGATTATGTATAGTTGTTAGGGGCCCCCTAGACCGTGCGATAGTAGACTAACCGATAACTAATTCTTCAACCAGTAAAACAACCTATTATAAGTTAGTTTAGCTGTTAGAGTTTGGCTACTCAAAGTAGACCATGTGATTTATTCGAACTTCGAAACATGGCAACATATTTTCGTACAAAGTAACGTATATACTATAGTGACCGTGTTTGCAGCCCCAGTATTTTTTAAATTTCCGGCGTGTTTTCGTGGTATACTTTCAGTAGTTAATCTCAATGTATTTGGTAATCAGCGAAAAATTTTATACTGTTGGTTCATGTTAGGCTCAAACGCACACTTTTGACTTTTTGTTACGCAGGTTTTTGGTCACTGTACCCGTGGGCTAGTTTAATAAGCAAACAGTGAATAATTGTCACCCAAAAACTTCATGTTTTATGTCACCATTCCTCAATATAAATTTCGAGGAGGCTGCTGTGATATGTGTATTTGTGATAAAGGCATAGAAACTTAACGAAAGAAACGCTATTAGGTCCTTCCAAATTAAAGCGAAAGGCTTCTTAAAGGAAAGTTTCACTTAAAGTTTGATGAACTACGATCTTATCCTGAAAAATTCTTTGATATTTGGGTATGAGGGTTGAAACATTTGATTTTACTACTACAGGTTTTGAAACCTGCTACACCATATCTACCAATATGCGATCATAAATTGAACCCGCAGAGAGACTTTCTTTAACTCTAAGGTCTTGAAAAATTCACAAGCTTTTTTGTGAATTGAGTTGGTTTCTCAAATACGATCTTTGGGTACGACATCTGTTCATTGCTCAGCTCCCGATTCTAAAGCTGGGTAGCCTATGTGTTTCCACGAACGCTCTCCATAGTTCTTCCCTCACAAATGAACTAAGGGTCGCCTACCATCGCAAGAACTCATTCATGATTTAGAAACCCTAGATATTCGAGACATTAATGAACCAAGAATCTGGATCTGCATAAATTTATTGAAAATGGATTCTATTCAGTGTCACTTCCGTGGAGGGATCGACATGTCGCGCTTAACGAAAATCAGTAGAATGCACTAACTCGTTTAGAACTGTTGACGAGAAAGGTATTATGGGACGGAGCAAAACTTATGGCATATGATAAAGTGATTCGATTGTATGGGGAAACGATAACAAAAAACGAAGTTAGTGAACCAATATATTCTGTATCACATAGAGCAGTGTATCGAGACAAAGTACCCACTCAGAAGTAAATGGATAACCGATAACCTGGCGCGAAGGAGTTCGTACCAAATAAATTTGAAAATATTGGCTTACATATTTTTGCACGCGAGTAATGAGTTCCCGTAGATTATCGCAAAAAATAATGGAAAGGAAAAACACAAAATAAGAAATAACATCAGTTTTAGAACTAATTAAGTTAATCTTTATTTTACGTTAATCACATAAAAAACCGAAAACTTAAGATTACGATTTTATATTGATATGTATGTCTTGAGATGTTTAACAATAACCGAGAACTGAATCTTAACTTAATTATAATTTCTCAGCCTGGCTTAAATTCATTTAGCAAAAGCTTTGCTGACTTTTCATTTCAACTATCGCTTTATGGGAAACTGTCCCATGAGAAAATTTTATTTTCTGGATTCTCATAAGCGATAGGTGAAATGTGATTCGTCACATGTTTTGCAGACGACTGAAACTCTGGAATTTTGTTATTTCCGTTGTTTTTGTCGTCGCGAATTTTAGCTGACGTAACTCCTCCCTCCTTAAGTTTAAAACTCTCCTGAGTTTTTATTATGTTTTAATTTTAAAATTAGACCTTTTATGTTTTATACAAAAATTACTATAAGTACTATTATTATAATAATTGTAACAGAAAGCAACTTCCATAAATATATTGGGTTTTCTTTTCATATTTCAGCTCCTTAATTTTATTTATATTTTCTATATGTTCCAGAACGATGTCATCAAAAATTAATTTTTTATTTAAATCTTTAACATTTTCGAGATCTTTCGGAATAGTAAAACTTTGTTTGAATTCTTTTTGTATAAAATTTGGTTGCCTATTTTAATTGAACAATTTATTGAAATTAATTAAGTAATTTCTGTTCATTTCTACTATTCTTTCATCACAAGTACTTGTAAGGTTAACATGGTTTTGATTTTTTGTAATTACTAATCCTTCTATTATCTCGAGTATTTCGGATGCATTATTAAATATTTTCATACAGTTTCTCTTAGTTAAACAATTATTAAGGGAGTTTAACTCTTTTAGATCTTTGTTACTTACGTAGCTATATACTTTACCTTCATATTTAACAGTTTCTTGTTGATCAAACATTAGTTCTTGGTTTTGGTTATCGCCTATTGGGATGAGTAATATTTTCTGTAAAACAATAATTTCTTTAGGTATTCTGATAACAAAAATGATATTGTCCAAATTATCTATTACAGTAGCAAGTTTTATATTCTGAAGTTTTTGAAAGTCAATGTCGTATTGTATAATTTCGTTCGTTAGGATATTACTGTGAATAATACCCAATCTTGCCGAAGCTACATATATTGTCCTGTATGTGTTCAACGTTGTCTTCTAGGATTTTTAGTTTAAGTGCATAGCCTGTCGAAATGATTTGACCTTCCATTTTATTAAATTTTTCCGAAATCATAGACCGATCTTTTTCAATTATGTCTTTCAACCTAACAAACGTTTCGTTAAAATTTTGGTTGATTCTGATTTGAGAATTAAGATTTTCAATTGCATTGTGATTATTCGTGTCAATGACTCTGAGGTGGTCTTCAATTTCTTGTCTATCGTCCTCGTCCATCGTTCCGTATAGCCATTTGAATATTCTTCCAACAAAGTTTAACAGCCCTCGCTTTTGCCTATGTAGTATTAGTGTTCGAATTCTACTTCAGATACTCAAAGGAAGTTGCTTGGCTACCTAAATCTATTTTATTAATATTAGCTTCTACATTGTCGATGATACTTTCTATTTCTTTGGAATTAATAACATGTATTATGGTATCGTAACTCTTAATTATGTCTGTCTCGTCTAACTTTATTTCGGTGTAACCAAAATTTGTTTCAATTTACTTGACTACGAGATGGGCCTGCGTTATTGTCGACATCAATATTACCAGAAGTAATTTTAACATCCAAGCGACCTGCAAATTTTGCTTTTCTTTTAATATTTGAAGCATGGATATTGTTTAATTTAGTTTTAATGAATTTTGGTTGCTCTTTATGCCTAACGCTCTTATAGTTTTTAATGTAACCTTCGCACCTATTTTCGTAATATTTTTCTCTATTAATATTACATTTAGTTATGAACCTACCCTTTTCCTTACAGAGATTATTATAAATAACGTTTTTATTAGACTTTCCTTCTTGTATATTTATAGGTTTTTCTTTGGTGGTTGTATGATGGCTATTATTATACCATTCGATGGCCTTACACATTTTTTCTTTAATATTAAGTTGTTTATTTTTTATACCTAAGATTCTAATTCTTTCGCCAATAGTACTATGTAAACGCTCTATGTCAGAGTTTCCGGTGTGATTGTTAGGTTTTACTAGATGTAATTCTATTTGTTCGTTTCTTAGATAATCTTTAATATTAACACTTCTGAATTCATTATCGGTGATTAGTTTTTTAAAGTAACCTCGCTGAGACTTATAATCTCTTAATTTTTCTATTATCGTTTGATTGTTTCTGTCTTCGAGGTAATAAGTTGAAGCGAACTTGGAAAACCTATCTATGAATGTTAGAAAATTCGCTTTTGAATTAGTGTATATATCCATATGCACGATTTGTCTAATATCGTTAGGGTTTCTGGTGAGTTCAAAGTTTTTCCTAATAGGATTTCTATCATATTTGACACGATTACATATGTCACAGTTATTGATATATTTTTGTATACGAATTTTGAGATTAGAGAAATAAATACTTTTCTTTAATCCCTCGTAATTTTCGTTTATACCTGTATGTGCCGTTTCATATTTGTGGTATTTTTGAATTTCCCTATATGTCTCCTCTTCGGTTTTCATGTCTTTCGCACGGTAAGAGCATCTAATGAATTTAATATTTTTGATACCGTCGAAAAGTTCATTGATCTTTTGTTGCAGTTTATTATATTCAGTATCACGTAATTCAGTATATATGGCCGTTTTTCCTGGCTTGATATATCTCCTTAGAATATCTGACATATTATTTACTATGTCATGAGAGTCTATGTATATTCTTCTATTTTTATGTATTGTTTCAAATTCTTTCTCCTTTTTTTTTGTCAATATAATTTGAGTTTTGAATCAGTTAACTACCGAGCTTAATATTGGTATATGATTATTTAAATTTTCTTGTTGTGAATGGATAGTGTCAACACTTTCTTCATCTACGTTATTCTGTAATGAAATGTTGGAAGATTCTTCGGGATTCTCCTTATTATTTTCTGTATCAATTACATTTAGTTTTAGTAGCCATCTATAGAGTCTTGGATTAACATCTGTATCTCTTGTTTTGGTATACAGCCATTTTAAATGTTGATGATCAGTTAATAGATCGAATTTTACTCCATAAAGGTAAGGACGGAAGTAATTTGTGAACCATACTATCGCCAAAAGCTCTTTTTCTGTCGTGGAATAATTTCGCTCATGATCGTTAAGTGTCCTGCTCGCATAGCAAACCGGTCTTGTTGCAAAACAGCACCGATGGCGTATGTACTAGCATCAGTTATGAGTTTGAATTTTTTATTAAAATTCGGATACTTAAGTATCGGAGTTTCTGTTATTAATCGTTTTAATTTTTCAAAGGAGTTAATGTAATTAGGATCATTGACATTAACTTTAACATTCTTCTTTAAATACTTTGTCATCGGTTGGGTAACTTTCGCATAATCTCTAATAGATTTTCGGTAATAACCGGTAACTCCGAGGAATGACTTAATTTGCTTTTGCGTTTGTGGTAGCTTTAATTTAGTAATGTCCTCAATATTCTTAGGATTCGGTTTGACTCCATTGGGTGTTAGTACATGACCAAGGTATTCTGTTTCTTTGGAAAAGAATTTACACTTGTCGATTTGTATCTTCAAGTTATATTTTCTCAACTTGTTAAAAATTTGTTTGATACTATTTATGTGCTCTTCAAGTGTAGTAGAGAAGATTAGTATATCGTCTAAGTACACTACGCAAATTTTTTTAATGTACTCCTTCAACACCTAATTCATAAGACGTTGGAACGTCGCCGGAGCATTTTTAAGGCCGAAAGGCATCCTTACATACTCATAATGTCCTTGAGGCGTGGAGAAAGCGGTCTTTTTCCGATCCTCCTCTTTCACTAGTATTTGATGGAAGCCCTTTGTTAGATCGATTGTAGTAAAGTATTCAGCCCGACCTAATTTGTCTAAAATGTTTTCTATATTTGGTATAGAGAATTTGTCATCAATCGTAACTTCATTGAGTTTTCGATAATGGATAATGGACTATTATATGGAGAGCTACTCTCTGGAATGATCCCCTGTTCGAGCATGTCATTCATTTGTGACACAATCTCTTGTTCATGGATTTGAGGGTATCTATATAATTTTGAATATATAGGTTTGTCAGTGGTTGTAATTATCTCATGTTGCGTATCAAAGGTGCTGGTTAGCAGATCACCTTCTTTGAAAAACAAATTGTTATACGTTTTTAACAGATTTTCTAATAATACTCTCTCTTCGGAGTTAAGGTTTCTGAGAAGAACATCTTTGATATTATCGTCAATCTCAGAATATTCGAGCTGATGAATTTCTTCGTCCTTATATGGACACTTAGACAGAAATTTTATTACATTACTATTGATGGTTAGAGTTTCTTTTTTCATATCAATACTAGCACCTAGCGGTTTTAATAAATTTTGTCCCATTATTGCGTCGAAATACTTGTTATGGAATTTTGTAAGTTTCCAAATCATATAAGCATCTTCTTTGAATTCTATGGGCAAATCTGTTATAATTTCTTTATTGACGAGGGTATTGATATTAAGAGTATTGAGTTTTATTGGTTTCTCTAAGAAATGTCTTCTATACTGTGATAAGTTTTCTTCATCTAGTAGAGAAGTAGATGATCCTGTATCGACCAGACATTTAATTCTGTCTCTACCTATTGTTAACTCTACTATTGGTAAGTATGCTTGTGAGGCATTAAATAAAAATTTATTTCTTCTTGTTGGATGTGATCTACATCCATCAGTTCTGATACATTCTGCACATTCTGTCTGGGAAAACTGTAATTGGGGTTATTGTAATAGTTACGTCTGGTTTGCTCAGAATTCGTTTGTCTTTGTCCGTGATAATCACTTCGTCGGTATTGCCCTGAATTTTGTCTAAAATTATTATCATAGTTATTTTTATTAGAATTACTATAATTATTAAAATTGCTATTTTTGTTAAAATTATTATTTGAACGTCCTGGGTTGTATTGATTTCTATTATGAGCATCAAATTTACGATGCTTAGTGGTTTTGGTTGCTTTAGCTCTATCTCTAATCAATCCTAAACTTTCTAGTAAGTTAAAAGCGTCCCTTAAATTATTTACATTTCTATTTAAAATTATTAGAGCTAGATTTGGGTCGATATTATTTAGGAAAGTTCGCAAAATTATTAATTCCTTTGATTTTGGACTAACTTCTGTAGGTTTATCTGCATCATACTCGTATTTTTCATTTAATTTAGCTAATATATTTTTTAATGCTATAAAATAATCCCTTACTTGAAAATTCCTTACTGAGAGTGCTTTCTGGTACAATTGGTGATACGTTTCCTGAATGCCGAAATTATTAATTAGCGTTGTCTTTATTTCCTTCCAAGTTGCATTGGTTCCCAGAGTACGAATTATATCTAAAGCTGGTCCCTGGATCTAATTTATGATAATCCGTTGATATGCATACTGCTGTGCCTGGGGGCAATTTTCTAAAAGTTGTAAAATTACATCGACTTCTCTTAGAAAAGAGGTGAGGGCGTAATTTCTATCTCCCTTGAATTCATGGATCCTATGTGCATCCTTTAAGGCGTCGTTTATGGAAATCTCAAGTCGAGCTTGTGATTGTTGTGCTGATTGTGTTAATTGCTCCTGTTGTATTGGTTGTGATACCGGTGCCTGTTGGGCCTGTTCTACCTGTTGTGTTGATTATATTTCTTGCGTCAATTGGGATGGGCGTAGTATTGATGCTGATTGGTTTTGCGTACTCATTTTTATATGTCAGTGATAAAAAAAAATCCAATTTCTTATTTTATTTGCACTTTAAACTTCAGTGAAAATCTTAAGATTTTCGTTTGTTTCAAGAAAAATTTATTATTCACTTAATGCGATTAAAATTTCTAGTAAATCACTGTTTGTGGTTTATTAAAAAGATGAATACTTTCACTTTAATCATTTCATAACTTCACTTATATGTATAGCTTCGCATAGATGTTCGAAATTATTAAAGCAAAAACATAAATTGAACGAATAGCACTTTATGTAAAGATTTTCCGTTTGCCGTTTGCAGTTTTATTTATTTAATATTTAAATATTAAATTTCTCGTTAATTCGAATCACTGGATATGCTTCTTCAGAAAGATATCCTACCGACTGCGCCAGTTATGAGTTCCCGTAGATTATCGCAAAACATAAAAATGGAAAGGAAAAACACAAAATAAGAAATAACACCAGTTTTAGAACTAATTAAGTTAATCTTTATTTTACGTTAATCACATAAAAAACCAAAAACTTAAGATTACGATTTTTTATTTATATGTATGTCTTGAGACGTTTAACAATAACCGAGAACTGAATCTTAACTTAATTATAATTTCTCAGCCTGGCTTAAATTCATTTACCAAAAGCTTTGCTGACTTTTCATTTCAACTATCGCTTTATGGGAAACTGTCCCATGAGAAAATTTTTGAAATGTGATTCGTCACATGTTTTGCAGACGACTGAAACTCTGGAATTTTGTTATTTCCGTTATTTTCGGCGTCGCGAATTTTAGCTGACGTAACTCGCTTGCTTGAGGTCATTAAATGAAGACAACGATGTTAATTTAAGAATTTAATGTTCCAAAAATAGTATGGCGCTTATGAAATACGCCCGAACTGATCCTGCCGAAATTGGAATTATCCGAAATATTATTTGCTGCTAAGTACTTGTCATAATTGTATACAAGTTTAATTATGAGCATTTTTGCTGCATAAATCTGGTGGAATTCAAAATTGTATTACACTGAGTTGTGAATCCTAATTTGAAATGTGAATCCTATATAAAAAATCGTATGAGACCGATCACTGAAATGATGAGCGATGTCGTTTTGATGAACTGCCCTAGCAAGATAATTATTGACGTCGGATCGATGGCTACAAGGTCCTTAGTTGCACTCACAATTATCACAACATTTTCTTCAACTAACGATAATGTCATGTCGAGCTTTCTACCGAAACATATGAAAGTAGGAAAATGGTAATAAATGCAATGGAACTAACGCAACCTGACAAATACAGCAGCTTGGGAAAATTGCTACGCATAACGGCTTACGCATTCCGTTTTGTTCAAATGCGTAAGAAAGTGGCGATATCGAGCGAAGTTTTGACGGCGAAGGTTTTTATTCCAACGAGCTGCCAATTTGATCAAAAATTGTAACGCTAAATTTATCTTTCGATGATGAAGGCTTTTTCAGAAAAGAATCTACGTTTCAAGCATCCGATCGTATTGCCAAATAAATCAGCATATTTCCATGAACGAGCATTTCACGGAGTGGCTGCTACAACACTCGCTTCAGTGGCTAGGCGTGTTGGGAGCAGAGAGGTCATGGCACAGATGTTGGGGACGGCAGAGAGCTGCCGAGCTTTCTAATCCCATCTGAAGTATCAGGCCATGGTCATAGACTAACTACTAACATACAAAAACGGGGTAAGTAGAACCAAAGAACATATAACTTAACAAGAAGCTTCATCTGGCTTTTAAAAATGCACAAGTTGTATGGTTATTTGAAGATGCGGTCGGGAAGTACCAGACGGGAAGAAGCAAAGATTTGAGACTGAGAGAATATTGCTCTGTTCTCTCTGTTCTCCACCAACCAGCTATACATACGCCGACGCCAGCAGCCATGACCAGTTTTATGTTTCACTATGTTGCCTAGGTGAAGAGGAGAGCCGGGTTTTCTATTAATTTAGCTACTCGAAAATTTTTCATAAGTACTTTTGCACAGCATATTTTGGCTACCTACATTCATGAAAATGTTCAGCCCAAGCACACGAATCAGTGCAATTGACAGTGATTGCGACTAGACTACTTGCCGCCCACCAATTTCTATCGTATCCCATCCGCTCATCTTACTATGTTCTGACTTCTGCTGCAATGCAATGTAAATGAAAATTCTCTCAAGCAAAGTATTCTTGATGAAACTGGTTTCTTAAAGAAGAGGTAAAAGAAGCAAAGAGAACACGCAATGCAGTGCATGGGAATGATGCGGAGTGCAGGCTCTGATCTCTGGCTTTGGTGCTGTGCTGGTGCTTTGACGACCCGCCACCCGCCACTCACCACTGGTGACTGGCGGAAGGCCGTAATTCAAAGCAGAGTTTTTGTGTAATTTGTGAAAGCGGATCGTAATATCACCACCGGTGAGTGGCGGATCGTTAACCAGTAGAGAGTTTTCATACAATTGGTGAGAGCGGGTCGTAAGGGAACGACCCGCCATATAAATTATTTCTATATACGAGATACGTATTCTTCCTTTTAGATGTTCTTTGGTAGAACAAAAACCAGTATTGCCTCTCATATTATTTCCCGGATATTTCCCACAAAGATCAAACAAGCCAAGTATTACGATATGTGATGATTGAAATGGAAAAACAAAACGAGAATACTTCACAAGCGTAACCCGCGCAAGATACAAGCCATGAACAAAGTCGAAAAAAGGGAGCAGCGGGCCGGCCAACAGGCGACATCCACAGTCTTCTTGCATTGTCTTACTGAAGGACTTTTTGATTTAAAAGTTGCTTGTATTTTGTTCAAACGCTACAATTTCCGCAAATTTATTCTACATGCTATATTTTTTTTAAATTATTCGAAAGAAAACATATTTGGCTACAATTTGTTTTAACATCATTTTGCTGTGGGAGCGACAGTTTTGGGCTTTAGGACCTGTTTAAAATGAAATTTTAGTTTTTCCTTCATGACGAGTATACAAAAAGCAGTGAGAGTGGGCTCTTAGTGCATCATGCTGTACCCGGCACGTTGTTGTTCCTGAGGTACGTCACAAGTCATGAAACAGACTCCATCACTACCACATGCGGGGCCCGACGGAGTCCTTACATTCTAAAATATTTGCAGTGTTCTTATGGAAAACTGACAAAAGTTTCATTTGAATAGCTCCTCCACCCTAATCAACTATTCATACAGAAAAATGGTATTCTGATAATCTTAAGCTTGCTTTGTTATTTCCGAATCGAAATAAAATTTGTATACCTTTAATAACAAAATTATTTAAAAAAATTTATCTGAACCAAATGACTACGATTCCTCGTGGCATGCCGTTGATGATGAAATCGAATTTAATTGCCTACAGATTCGGACTCCGGCTGTATTCAGCGTGAAATGGTAAGGTTAGTTTGTAATCAAAACTATTTTCTTATTTTGTTAAGTAAGGTATATAGTAAGTGTAGCCTTTGGGAAGATAAGGAATTATGCTGTAAATTACTATAAGACTATTTTCCTGTATGGATAGTAGTTTAGGTTCTATGGCATATATAAAGCCAATGTTTAGTACTTTTCCATAAGAATCAATATAGAACATTTTAGAAAACTGATTCCGAACGCACACATATAGATTTCTGTTTCATGGCTTGGGAAGTATTCTCGAGGGTTTTGGCTCGACATTGAATTGTAGAGGATAATCATACGATAATACTGCTACAATGGCCTTTAGGGCAAACAGATGTTGTAACGAAGTTAAAATAATAAAATCTATCAATAGGTATTTACATAAAACACAAGGTCATGCACCAGTAGCACCAGATATATGTATATATCAGGGTACCAGTCCTTCAGACCAAAATCAATGTCTTACACATACACCGCCCATACGGCACCACGAAGTTGTCCCGTCATGACTACGCTAGCCATCGTCTATGGATAAAACCGACAACTATGCATTGTGCATGCATGCATTTTATATTTCTCTCTCGGTTTAACATTTAAAAATGAGTTTTATTTTCTCTCTCCAAATAAAACTCAAAATTCGAGTTTGTCATTTTTCTCAGATTTTAACAGTTAAAAATGAGTTGTATTTTTTTCCTCAATAAATAAAACTCTTTAATTGAGTTTATCATTTTTCTCAGCATTTAACAGTTAAAAATGAGTTTTATTTTTTCCCTCAAGAAATAAACCTGTCCGAGTAAGGTTCGTAGGGAAAGAAAAATTAGAATCTGCAACCCCTTCTTGGTATTTCCATTCATAGCTTTGGTTTTTCACTATAAACGGCCGTTTTAAAAAAAAATGTAAATTTAAGTTCAAAAATTGGACCAATCGGGCAACTGTTTCATTGACAATAAAAACAGAGAACATTGATAAGTTTTATTTCCTGAGGAAAATAAAAAAACTCTGATTATGAGTTTTATTTCTTGAGGAAAAAAATAAAACTCATTAGGTTTGTTCGATGAAAACACCGTGCACAATTTCCCCTACAATTTTTCCCCTATAATTTAACTTCTAATTTCCAGTGATTTGTGAAAATTTATTTATAAAATATGTGAAATAATAAAAAAATTAAGAATAAATAAATATTAAACTGCACAAAAAATATTTCTCAGTTTTTCTTAATTACATATTCTTTTATTAGCTTTTTTACATCGATATTATCGCCTTTTCTGTAACTTTAATTTGAAAAAATGACAATTGGTTCATCTGTCACCACCTATAGCTCCATCATTTCTGTAAGAAACTGCTGCACTATTTTCACTTTTATCAACAGATGTTTTGTCACTAGGTATAAAATTAATAGTTTAGATGATCAAAATCTACAGAAATGATTTTCTCTATCCCGTTGGCTTCTTCTCGACCCACTATTAAACCCTTTCCTGAAATCTCATTTAAAAATTTAGAGAATTTCTTATATGCTGTTTGCTTCAAATCTGTTTGCTTGGTAGCTGCAGGGATAACGTGTAGTCTATAAAAATTACTTGTTAATAATGGCAAAGAAACATTTTTACGATCAAATTTCTTACTAGAAAGGCAGATCTTAAGATTTCATCCATGTTCTTCGACCTTAATAGCCACCTCAAATATCCCCTTATAATTTTCATTCGAATTTCCGTGTGCATATTATCGATGGGTATTGCGTCATCTAATTTCTTATCCAACTTCCTTATATAATATGAATTTGGTACGATTTTTTCACTTTTATATACAGCACTCAACCGCAATTACCGACCAAATTCCATGTGACAGTTCACAAATGACAAATGTCAAATTTTGGGTGCAAGTTCGGCGCACGAAATCAGAAACACCGGGCTTTCATCGAACAAGTTTCCGTAACCCCGTGTAAGCCCAGGATTTTCAAAAAACAAGATAGTACAGCCCGATGTAGCCCGGGGCTTACCCGGTGTTTTCATCGAACAAACCTATTTTTAACTGTTATAAGACGAGGAAAATATAAAACTCGTATTATGAGTTTTATTTTTTGAGGAAAAAAATAAAACTCATTTTTAATTCTTATAATAGACGAAAATGTAAAACTCTGGCAAAGAGTTTTTTACATCGCTGTAAAATAATATAAGTATTTTTTTTAACAGTTAAAATTGAAATATAAAAAATATGTCTTACAATAACAGTTAGGATTGGATTTATATATTAAAATCGAAACTTTCTTGATTTCAACGAAGGCAGCTAGTCTAAGTGCTGTACATAGACTCCTTTTGTACTACGCTACTTCCTAGAAAATTTTATGAAAGAGCTTTTTCGCTCACAAAAAATAATAACAGTTATTTTCGGTCCCTGCTTAAACTGGTTATAATTAGTTTTCTATGTGAGGCTTAAGTTTCTCGTGTTCGCAAGTGCTATAAAAGGCAGTTCGCTGCGCTGAAGAAATCAGTTGGTCAAGCATCCTCGACTAGCTCGGATCTCAAAAAGATCCTTCCAGAATCCAAACTACCCAGCATTCCATCTGTTGTGAGTACATCCACAACTAAATTTCCTTTGGGACGTGAGCATATCCACGGCCACTTCGCCGTTGCATACGAGTATATCCGTATTCAAAAAACAACTAGATTTCTTTGTAGACGTGCGCATATCCACGGCTACGACACTGTTACATTATTTGGGCGTGAGTATATCCACGGCCACTTTACATCTGCATTATTTGGAACATCTGTATGCAAAACCCTCTATTAAGAATTAAAACAAAAATGAGGATAAGAACCAAAGACAATAAAAGTATTTACCAATACAATTAAAATTAACTTGAAAACTGTGTTAGGATTAAGATATTTAAATAAAAAGTTTGAATAAATAAAACAAAGAAAGTATTATCATTCAAAATCATCGTTGGACAAAAACTTCATTTAAACCCTGGCGTTCCTCTAGAGCTGACCCGCAATCTGTCTAACGAAAAACCCGTTACAATGTGCAGGAAAGAATAAAAGCACTCAAACAAGATGCGATGCAGTAAGCATGGCACGAAATCATTACAAAAAATTTTTAACAACGCTAGAGAAGCTACTTATAGAAATAGACAAAAGCTTGAACACATCGGACGCAGGAACTTTGTTAGTCGCGTTGCAATCATTTTCGTTTCTCCGTTTCTTGGGTCTCTGGCAATCGGTGCTGTGTGAAGTGAATAATGCCTAAAATTTTTTGCAAATTGAGGAACTTAACCAACATCAATGTGCTCTGAAAATAAGTGCCTTAGAAGAAAAGCGAGAGGAATCTATAGACGTAGCTTTAAGTTACGCTAAACGCTTGTGTGAAGAACTTGACACAGAGACTTGAGAAAACATTTTTTGTTTTAAATCGTCCTAATGCGATAAACCGGCATCACACGAAGACAATTTAAAACGAAAAATATTTTCTTCATTAGATAGAATAACGACTGAAATTCGAGAAAGCTTCACACAGGTCTAGAATTTCGAAAAATATACCTTCCTAAGGCTTGCAATAATATCGATGTTGAGGAATGCAACCTCGACCAAGCTGCTTAAGATATTGATAGAGAAGTGTTTAAGTAAGAGTGCGTGCGTCTACGTGCTTTTGTAGCTAGAAGGTCACCAGAGGTAAATTTTTAAGCTTCTACTATTGCGTATATTCCCAATGGAAAAAGAGCTTTCAGTGGGGCATTGTTATTAAAAAAAATTAAATTAAATGTTTTGAATTACTATTGTATTTTTTTGTACTGCCTACATAATATTTTCCTATTCTTTCTTACAAAAAACTTATTTGTTATATATAAATTTTGTCGCAGAACTTCTTAAATTAATTTGTAATTCCAATTTACAACAACAATCAATATAAATAATTTTGGTGCTGCAAAATGAAGAACTGTAAAATTGTTTTGGTGTCTCAGTTCAAATATCCTAAATGGCTTGTGTCTAAGCTAAAATGCTTTCGCCTTATTGGAAAGCTGTAATTTTGGAAATGAAAATATTTATATGTATATATTTATATTTTATCAAATACTTCTGTTGGTTGCTGTGTGCCGTGCTCGTAGAGAGCACACAGTTTTTATAAAGGGTTGGCCAATAAGAGGTGTTATTTTAATTAGCCCGCTATGGTGAAATGGTGAAAATGTGGCAGAGACGGTTCGTAAAACTCGAACATTTTTGGGTCGTCGTGGAGCACCTTGTCGGACCGCAATACAGAGATTGGTTGAAAAATTCAAGCTGTCGGGACAAGTTAGTGATGTGAAGAATAAAACCCGTGCACGTCGCTCAAGAACAGCCGAGAATATTGCTGCTGTAGCCGAAAGTGTTGAAGAAAACCCAGGTTTGTTCATTCCTCGTCGTTCTTTGGAATTAGGCATTCCACAAACGTCATTACACCGTATTTAGCATAAAGATTTGGGTCTTAAGGCTTATAAAGCTCAGTTAACACAAGAACTCAAGCCGGCCGATCATCAACAATGAAAGCATGAAAATGATCAGGAATTCCATCGAAAACTCATCTTGAGTGATGAGGCCCATTTCCACCTCGATGGCTTCGTCAACAAGCAAAATTGTCGCATCTGGGGCTCGGAAAACCAAAGAGTTATTGTTGAAAAGCCTCTCTATCCTCAACGTGTGACTGTTTGGTGCGGTTTATGGTCCCGCGGGGTCATTGGACCTTACTTTTTCGAAAATGAGGCTGGAGCAACAGTTACGGTGAATGGATTGCGCTATCGACAGATGATTAATGATTTGTTATGGCCGGAATTGGATGGTATTGATCTGGACAACGTTTACTTTCAACGGCGCTACGTGCCATACAAGCAACGAAAACATTGATCTTTTACGGGAAAAGTTTCCGGACCGTGTTATCTCTCGAAGAGGTGATCACAATTGGCCACCGAGATCTTGTGACTTAACACCTTGCCACTTCTTCCTTTGGGGTCACGTGAAAGAGAAGGTCTACGCCAACAGCCCAGCGTCGATTCAAGACCTCAAAGATGGAATTCGTGAGGCTATCGAGGACATAGGGCAGCCACTTTGCGATTTGATTATGGAAAATTTCATGAAAAGGATATGGTCCTGTAGGCATGGTCGTGGTGGTCATTTGGCTGATGTTATTTTCCATTATTAACGGCATACCTTCCTCTTTATAATAAAATAAAGATCCGATCATTTATCTCAAAAAGGGCATTTTTCTTTGAATATCAAAATAACACCTCTTATTGGAAAACCCGTTATTAAAGAAATAAATTTCTTTTGTTTAATCTATATTTATTCAAACTTTCATTTTTTTTATACAAAATCTTTTATTCCATCTATATTGCACTTTATTCTATCTTTTAGTTATATTTTCGATACAAAATCTTTTAAGCTATTAGTATTCCACTTCTTCTTCTAAATTTCACTATTGGTCAAGCAATTATTTTTATTCCGATCACCACTTGGCGGATTTGAAAAAAACGACTTCTTGAGGTTTGGGCAAATTGCACCCAGGTGCCCATGATATTTTTAAAAGCTTTTTCCTTATCTTTTGCTTTCTCACGACACGTTGAAAAATCGTACGTGAGAAAATGCACAAAAGTTTTGATGCAAGCTATATGCATCTATGCAAAACTGTAATCCGGTATGCACTTGTGCGCCCGTCTTGAAATATTAATTTTTAGAGGGCGCGAATACTTTTGATAATTGTATGTATGTACATACAATTAGGTTGGATTAAGCAGGTAATGTACGTATGTACAGCGTACATGCGGAAAAAAAAGTAAGAAGACACTGTATGTAGGTAATTGTGCATACCGTGTGAGTGGAATGTGTGCCTGATAACAAAATGCAATTTATGCTAAATTGCATTTTGTTATAATGTGGGAATGCATTTCTAAATGCATTTTGAATTTTTATATGAAATTTTGAATGAAATTTAAATTGAAATGTTTTTTTCAGGATCAATTAATGGTACATCAATATATCGTATTGGACGATACATTGATGTATTGGTATTATGGTTGTGATTCGGGGCAAAGGTACCTGAGTCACAACATCCCTCCCCCCCCCCCATGGGGAAAAGAAAGTTTTATTCTTCTGAGGAGAAAACTTTCTTTCTCTGAAAGTAGTGAGCTTTGAATGCAATGCTTAGTAATTATTATAGGTAAATAGACGTTTACATGCATAATTATAATAAACTTAATATAGGTAAAACATACAATATAATGTTGTGGTTCTCCAATTCTTGCTTTTTTTCAAATTGATTTTAGTATCTATAATTCAAAGGATATTATATTATTAATAATGTGTAGTTACTAAACTTGCAATGAACGGAAATTAATTGTATTAACTATATTGTTATGTTTTGTTATAATTTTATAACTACTACCTTTAGTTTATTTATACATTTAAAGGGTTTTAACTTTTTTAATACTATCTATTACTAGATTTTATTAGTTTTTCTTTACGTCTATATTATTTTATTTTTTCATTATTGTACATAGATAAATTTATTTTATTCTATTTATTATTTATTGATTTATATATAAATTTTTGATAGTATATTTAAATAAAAAAAAAACGTGTTTTTAACAAGAGCCATTATTCTATTTTACAGTCACCAAGAATGTTTTTTTTTACAAAACATATATATACATATTCTCTGAACGTAAGCTACAAGAAATTAAAAAAATTTCTGTTTCTTTTCTTTGTCTCGATTTAGCCTTATTTTGTTTTTAAGACATTCGCTTTTCTATCATTAAAGGTGCATTTGATTTTTGGGATGAGAATAGGGGTTGTTGGAAATGGTAAAAATTGGATGAGAAAATGTTAGTGTGGTTCGTTTATTATTGTCCGTAAGTTAAACGGTTTCTGTGGTTTTTCTTTGTGGTGCAGGAGTTATTTTGAATTTTAATTCTCTCGGTGCCAGAGTAGGCACATTCTCCTGTTTATGTTCAGGAAGTATTATTTTTTTTGAGTTACTGGTTTTTGTGTTGTATTTAATATACAGATAAACACATAGAATAGAGATAATTAAGGCAATTGTCAGGTACGACACTGTATAGTGGTGAATATGGTGATTGTTTATAGGATTTAAAGGAACTAATTCTTGGTCTTGTTGGAAACGAATAGATTCTAGAAGTTTATTTAGATCCGTGTTATTCGAAAGATTTAACGTATGTATTTTTATATGCGATCCTATTGAGGAGGACGTCATATTTGATATTATACTGGAAATGTTTACTGTTGGAATAAAATGGGAATTGAATTTCTACATTTTTACATTATGTCCGTGCAGGATGAATTCCTTGCTGCGAACATAACAACCGGGATTGGTGTGCATTGTTCCTGTTCCGTGCAGAACTTGTGAACTAATGGAATTTTCGCAAATAATATCTATGTGGATGGAATCTTTTAGGGTGAAAAGCCAAGCGTTCTGCTGCGATAATTGCGTCCAAAAACAATCTTGTTCTAATGTTTAAATTTTACAATCGGATGTAATAGGCTCTTTTTTTATTAAATTTAACTCGCATTGATTTACCTTAGTATTTGCATTTAAGATTGGGGATGTGATCTGGCAGTAAAAGTGGGTATGATCCAACGTTACCAAATTGTGGATATCATGTAATGCTAGTTCAATATAGTGCTCACGATAGTAGTCTATTAGTATATATTCATTTGCTTGTTCAATATATATGAACGATCCGTTAAGGAGTGTAGGTAATGGAATTACTTTGAATAATTGGTATGGTTCCTTGAATGGAAGTGGAATTCGGAGCTCGATAATTAATTTATTATTGAAAATATTCGCTTCTATTGTACTCAATTTATAAATTTGTGATAAAATATTGTCTCTAGAATTTATGGGAAGCATCATTGAATTTGGAAATTCCTGTCTGATGTTCAATAAGAGTTCTTCAATTTGTATAGGGGAAATGAGTGTAGGATGAAATTTTCCATGCCTTGAATCTGTTAAGAGATCTATTAATTCCGACTGGGTATTTTGGTATCTGAATGCCATTAGCGAAACCAGTGAAATGAGTGATTCAAGTTCTATGGGTATTTTGTTATCCAATGTTCTGTTTTCCATTAATGATGTAGCTATCTGTATTGAAATTAACTTTTTATGCATAACCAAGAAATCCTTTTCAATTGCGGCTTTAGTTTTGTTGAAAACGTTTGCGGTTGCTTCGACTATCGCAGTTTGGCTTTTCATAAGTGATAGGAGGGAGTTTTGGTTAAGGATGAGGTTACGGATTTGCTCGTCATAAATCTTGGCATCATCTTCGTCCAATGTGCCGAAAAGAGCTTTAGAGATTGAGCCTATAGCATTGAAAAGTGCTCTTTGTTTTCTATTTTGAGTCACAAGTAACATATTCTTATATTCTATGTTTGCTATAATAAGATTTATTTGTAGCAACGTACCGTTACAAGCGTGGCTCAAGGCAGAGTGTTTGTCCAGTTTCTGGCAGGTCGCTGTAATTTGATGGGTTATTAATTGGATGTTGTTGAATTCTGATTTAAAATTCGCCAGGTCGTAGAATGTCACTATCTTCCACTCGTTTGTGTAGAGATTGGCTCTGCCAATCTCTTCGAAGTAAATGCCTGCACTAGCGTTAAGCTGCTTTGTTTCTACTCCTGAGCCATAGGCTAAAGTGATGAAGGGTAAGAAGACTGCCATTTGTATCATTTTGAAAACCTGGAAGATGATATTGCGTTATTCACTTAGAATGAAATCTTTTTGAAGAGGTTGAAGCTTTCTGTATTAGTCCGAAAAAAGTTTAGGTCATTGTTATGGACTCTTTTGTTTTTATTATTAACTTTTATGGTGGAATTTTCAGGGGAATTTATCTCCATGATCTCATACGGACCTGACCATAGTGGTGAGAATTTGTTCTCTCGAACTCTGCTATTAAGTAGGACTTTATCGCCTACCATAACAGATTTTTGGACGGAGCTTTTATCGTATTGCAATTTTGATCTTTCTTTGTTTGCCATGGCTATATCTTTAGCTATTTTGAAGCTATGCTGTAGACGCGCTTTTAACTCGTTTGCATAATTGTCATAATTATAGCAAACGGTTGGAGATGATTTTAAAATATTTGGGATTTCGGCTGGGAATCCGTATAGGAGTTCGCGAGGAGTATAATTAGTACTCGAATGAAGGGTTGTATTATATACAAACAAGGCATAAGGAATCCATGTATCCCAGCCTTGTGGATCTTTTGCTACATAAGATCGGAGATATTCTGCTAAGGTTCTGTGACTTCTCTCCAATGCACCATTCGTTTGAGGGTGATATGGAGCCTTTTAATTCTCAGCAACTTAGATACCTCGGCGAACATGCCACTTATGAGGTTAGAACCCTGATCTGTGAGGATACTTTCTGGAATACCATGTCGACAAACTATTGTTGTCGTGAAGGCTTCCGCTAATGTCTTAGACTCGGTGTCGAATATGGGAATATCCTTTTGAGAGGTTGTCTTGAAATGTAAGGAGATATTTATTTCCAGAATGTGATATTGGGAGAGGTCCTACAACATCTAGGTACACTCTTTCGAAAGGTTTTGAGCTAATGCTCGATGCTTATAGGAATTTTTGGATTTCTGGATACTTTGTTTACCTGACAAAGTTTACATGTCCTTACGTATTTGATAATATCGTCTGACATGCCAGGCCAGTAGAATTGCTTTTTAATTCTTTTAATAGTACGGGAAATACCTTGATGGCCTCCCGTTGGTAATGAGTGAAAATCTTTTAATACTTGTTCGATGTCCTTAATGTCGTATAAATATTTTATTGAATCCTGATGAAGTTTAATGTTTATTTGTTTATTAGCGAAGATCTGGACAAAAGCGTTTTTAATAATTATTAGATTCTGTGGATCTAATAAAGGGAAGGAGATATTTATTTGTTTTAACTGATTTGCTTCTATGTATGAGCAGATTTCAGTTAAAATCTTTTCGAGGTCTGATCTATCTCTTTGGGATCAAGGTAAATTAGTTTTGGAAATAATTATTGTGGAGTCTTTTTTCTTGAAGAAGTTCAGTTCAGTTTCTGAAAGTGGGGATTTATCTGAAAGTTTTAGTTTCGAATCCAACACTCTTTCAAGTTATGTATCTTGCATTAGCAAGATGAAAAATTTAGGATTCGCATTTTTAGTCAGTAGAAGAGGAAAATTAGTCTGTTATTATGACTGAGGAATTGTTTGATGACGATGGAGCTGGGTTTGGAGTAATAATACTTGTGTTGGGAGTATCCGAATTGGCCTGAGCTCTGGCTTGATTTCTAGTTACAACATTCACGCAGGTTGAAGGTTCTGCAAAATGTTTGGAATATTCTGGGATAGTTCTACTGAGAGCGTCTGCATTTGTGTTGAGCTTACCTGATTTATGGACAATTTTGTAGTCATATTCCTCAAGACATATTCTCCGTCTCATCAGTCTTGAGGAGTGATCTTTCAGATTCATGAGCCATACTAATGGTTTATGGTCCGTTATAATTGTAAACTGTCTGGTCTGAATTGCTCAACTGCGAAAACGATAGCTATGAGCTCCTTTTCTATTGTTGAGTAACGAGTCTCTGCACCATTGAGAACTCGGCTCACATAGGCGATTGGATGATCTCCTTGATCATCAACTTGAGAAATAACTGCTCCGATGGCGTAGTCACTGGCATCGGAGGTGACAAAAAATTCTTTGTCAAAATGGGGATATGATAGAATTGGTGCTGAAATATGAAAAATGCCTCGTCGCAGATTGCGTCAAACTTGAAATGCGTATCTTTTTTCAAAACATTTGTGAGTGGTTTGGCTATTTTCGAAAAATTTGGTATAAATCGCCAATAGTAGCCGACGAAACCAAGGAAAGCTTTCATATCTTTTTCCTTCTTGGGTCTGGGATATGACTGAACTGATTTTGTTTTTGCAGGATCTGGTTTGACTCCATTTTGTGTAATAATCTGCCCTAAATACATGATTTCCTTTCTTAGGAAGTGGCACTTGTCGGGTTGAAGCAATAGATCCCTTGGAGTCCAGATAGAACATTGTTCATGGCTCGTTGAAAAGTACCAGGGACTCCTTTTAAACCAAATGGCATGCGATTGTATTCGTAGTGGCCATAGGGTGTACCACTACTCGCCACTTTTTGTTTCCATTCTCATCTGGTTTTTTAGGAACCAGGAGAAGTGGAGAATTCCAGGGACTATGTGAAGGTCTGATGATATCTGACTCAAGCATTTCTTGTATTTGCCTATTTATTTCCATTCGGCTTGCCTCAGGAAGTCTATAAGGCTTAGTATAAATTGGCGGTTTGTCTTAGAGGGTCTCGATTTTGTGGGTAATCGCATCTGTATATGAAAGGAAATCCCCTTCTATGAAGAAGAGATCGTTGAATTCCCTACAGATATTGCGAACACTCTCAGATTCCTCTGAATTACAGTGATGCAATTTTATAAGGTTTTGCAGTTTAATTATTCTGCCCTTAATTGGATCTCTTTCAGAGTTTGTGGAGATGACCACAAAGTCGTCCAAGTCTCGATAATTCTGACTCGATAGAATTTGAAGGAGATAAAACTTTATTGAAATTCTTTGACTTCTTTGATTTTATCTTGGAATTCACTTTTTGTGAATCTATTGATGAAGGAGATAGAATTTTACTCGATGCAGCCTTGTGTGTGGCTATAGATGGAGATAGATTTTTACCTTTATGCTTCATTTCTTGTGAAGCATGTGCTGGCGATCGATTTGCATTGCTTTTCGAAGCAATTGATGGAGATAGATTTGTATTAATATCTTTATTGGAGACTATTATCCCTGTATATAACAGACTCTTTGTTTGAGACCTCTTTTCTGGGTCTTCGCTTTTCAAATAAACGTATGGGTAGTTAGTGTAATATTCTTCGTAAGGATAGAATTCAATTGATTCATTCACTTCTAGAGAAATAATTTTATTTTTATAGTCGATACCCGCATTGTATTGAGATAAAAAGTCATGACGAAGTAGGCCATCGTATAAGAGGATGGAGTTATTTCCCACAATTTGAAATGGGTGTTCTAGGATGTAGTTATTATGTTCAGAATTTAAGTTTAACTTAGCAAAAATGAGTCCTTGTGTAGAAGTGGACTCTGTAAATAATGCGTTTATATTGCAGACAGCATCTTTGTAGCAGATGCTATCTGGCTTCAATGGATGGAGTTTAATTAAGCTGATCTCTGCTCCAGTATCAACTAAAAATGTAAGTTTTGGAGCAGAGCAGATGTCGACAGGCAAAAAAAGCGTTAGTGAATTTTTATTAATTTGGACGGGGATACGAATTAATTTTTTGCTGTTTGCTGTTTAGTTTTTCGTCGATATTGTCTCGGGATCACGATGAACTTGCGCCGTTGTTTCTATCTACGAGGAGTTGCCGAAAACGACCCCCGCTGCATCCAGTTTCCCTGTCTGGATGCTGATGAAGTTTTGCTATCTCTCCTCTTTGGAGATGGCGATCTAGCCGAGATGTTGGCATTATTATATCTCGGCGATGAAGTACGACTTTCTCGGAATACTGGCTGCTGCGAGTTCCTATTTTGAGGCTGTCTGTCAGCCGTGTTTGTTGGTGGAGTATTTTTCACCTTTTGGAAATTATTTTGATTTCCTGGGCTGTCGTTAAGACGATTATTATTCGCAGTTCTTGTCCTGCATTCCTCGATTGTATGTCCCATCCGATGACAATATCGACATGAAGGAGATTGTGATGGATATTTAATTTTATTAAAATCTGGAAAGCGTTGTAATTGGGGGGTTAAGCTTTGGAACTGCATTGAAATTTTGCGTGGTGTGTTGTATGACTGGGCAACTTGATGCAGCATGCCCCAGTTTATTACATTTGAAGCAACGAAGATTTGAATTTGTTGTTTGCGCAAATGGAATTTGATTAATCTTGTCTTGTGCATGGGAAAGAAGTTGTTTCTGCTCTAAACGTAATGCATTCTCCAAGATGTGTGATTTTAAAGCAGAAAAGGATTTATCGGAATGCACTTTGGCTAAGGTCTGTAATTGTGGATTGGATAACCCATCTTCAATTGATCTCACAGCCTGACACTCATTATCTCTTAACAAAGACCGTAGGAGCACCTTGTCCGTTGTATAGGAATGTGCTTGGACAGTGTTGTATTTAATCTCTGCAAAAAGTCTTTTACACCCTCCTCTGTTCTTTGGCTGGAGTTAGTCAATTGCGATTGTAGTGTGGACCTAGGGGTTTTGACTTCGAAAGTTTGGGCCAATAGCGATTTTAACTCAGGCCAATCTGAGATTTTATTGTATCTGTATACGTCGTATGCCTCTGCGGATAATTTAATCCTTATTAAGCTAAGGAGCTAAGGAGGGAGTGTTTTTCGTTCGCCGTCGTTGCTGTTGCGTATGTGTCATCACAACTTGAAATAAATTTGTGGAGATCTTTCGAATTTCCATTGAAATTGGGAATTAATGTTCTCGCTTCAGATAGGAAAAAATTTGACTGCTCTCTGAAAGAGACATTGTGGTGTTGCTCTGTGGAATTCTTTGTAGTATTTGTTATGTTTTGGAATCTCGAGTCCAACTGTTCTTGTAGCGCAATTACAGTGTCTGAGAATGATGTTTCCATATTTATGTAAACATCATTCACGAAGTATTCGCTATCTTTGTTGTTTGGGCCAACATTCAAGATTATTTCGGTATGTGTTTCTTCGAAATCGTCCCAATATTTGTGCAACGGGTTTAATTTTTGGTTTAGATATGCCTGGGTTGCAGTTACAAGTGAATTATTATCTATAGATTGAATAATATGGGGTAACGTTTTTCGTCTATCTTCTTGCAATCAAGGCCGTACTGTTTTTGATTGATCTTTGTCTCTGCTGTCTTGGTTATGAGCTGCAGTCGTTTTTTGCGACGTTTTTGGAGGTGGGACATAAAACGGGTTATTTTTGCGCTCTGTGTGGACTGATATGGATTTCAACCTATCAGACAGAGTTGCCTTTGTAAGATTGTACCAGTCCTCCGTTTTATCATAGCATGACTGCTTAAAATAATCATGAGTAAATCTTCATGATTTTGAATTAGGGTTTCCGTTTTTTCAAATGAAGCCCATACGTCTTACAAATTTTGGAGTTTTTCAGAAGTAAAGTCTGAAGTCCTTTTGCTTTTATTGAATCTATGATAGTCGGCCAGAGTTCAAGTTCAAGTTTGATTTATTGAGTCCAATTTATAAAATACACATTTTTTCTTTTTTTTTTAATCTTTAACCTAATTCCGCACAGAGGTACGTCTGTATCTGCCTGACTTGCTGATATGCCTGGCTTTACAATTATGGGATTATATAATAGGTGGGAGATTCAACTATTACTAGTTCAAGTATTATGATTACGATTATAACATTGGGGATTAGTGTAAGGAATATACTTGCTCCCGGTATACAGAAAATACTTGTCTAAATGACACTAAAAATACCTTAAAACTACTAACATTTGTAACCAGAACCATTTAGGCCCAATACTTTGGTAAAAGTATCTAATTTGTCTAACTTCTGACATTTTTGTGACTTGTGACAAGCAAAGCTCATTGAAAGATTTGTTTTCTTCAGTCATGTGTTTATGTACCTATGTAAGATGTAAAAATTATGAAAAAGGGGAAAAAAAAATTTTCAGCAAAAATTAAGGAGTATACGCTAAGATGAAGACAGAAACACGTGATTGTCAATTTTAAATGTACTCAGCTGTATTTATTGCAACTGCTAAACAGCAGGTTGAAAGAAATTTAATTCTGAAAAGTCGTGGTGGATTTTGTTGAAAAATATATTGTATCTATATTAATGTAAGAGACTGTAGTGCTCTAATAACTTGCAAATAACTAAATCAAATCGAGTCTGTAAGAATTTGCCTTGGTTGATTCATATTCGCGAATATGTATTTGGTATAAGTTTGAAAAGTTCACGTAGACCTTTGGGGTAGTTATCATAAGTAAGATAACAAACTGAGATCGACAGATGGGATGGGAGAGAATGGGAATTGAGTTTATGTTAATTATATTTAAATATATGTATGATTAAATAAGAAATGAAAATGTCGTAAAACTGTATGGAAAGTAGAATGAGTTGTTTATATCTCAATGTTAGTTTGGTATAAGTCGGAGATTGGGATGAAATTTCGGATAAAATTTATTAAAATTTTTATAAAAGAGGTAATAAAAAAACAAAAATTTGCTTTTAATTATAATTAAATATATATCTAATACAAATGTGTGATTACAGTATAGAAGATGTGGTAAATTTTTATGGACCAAAGAAAAAGGTAGGCAAGTAGAACTTAAATAGTTAAAATTCTCAACAGCAATAAGCAGCTGTTAAGTTGGTTATGTGTAAATAATTATGTATAAGTAAAAGTGATTCAGTAATCTGTAATATGTGGGAAAAACACCGTAATAAGAAGGTGGATAATTTGTTGGATTTGTCAGTAGTAAGAGGGTTAATTTATTTTAATTGGATGTAGAGGCAGAAAGAGAAAAAAAATGTTTTTAATCAATTTTTTTTGCAAATTATAGTATAGCGAGAGAAGTCATAATATTTCAATAAAGCAAAAGCGTATGCTTATTTATCTCTGTTTGTTAATATTTTTTTTTTATTTATTATTTAGATAAAAAAAAAGTAATCAGCAAAAATCGCTCTTTCCAACCAAAATCTTTCTCCTGATTGATAGGTACATGAAGCTTTATCGCAGGGGATCGATATTTGATTTTATTTGAAGTCCTCTGACCGGCAAGCTCACGAAGTCTTACCGCAGAGGTCGCTTCTAGGAAGAGTTATTAGCCTATTTTATTAATTATTTTGCATTGTACCTGAATGTCTTTTTAGCAGATATTTGTTCATTATGATGGTTCAGAGAAATTGTAATAACATGTAGGTATGTATATATATTTCACTTATAATTGATTTTGAATATCTTTTAATAAATATTTTCTGATTGTAATGACTCGGAAATTTTATTTTTCATAATATATGTGTATATAATATTTCATTGATTGCTGAATTTGAATATTCTTTTTTTTTTGTTAAATTAGTGAAAATTTGTACACTATGTTTTGTATGAATATAAGGAGAACAAGTAAAAAAGCTATAATTGGTCTAAGACCAATTCTTATGATACCCTAGATGAATGCTCGTATAAAATTTCGTATGATAACCGATCTATGCAATTTTGATTTTCGAAGTGGTTTTTCGCATATATTTCTAGAACGGTTTGTCGGACAGAAAAAATGATTATAACCAATTTTAGAATACGAAATCCTGAAGAAGTTTTTAGTACAATAAAAATATCTTGGACTGATCGTTTTCACAGTATACGTAAAAAACCTAAATTTTTATATGGCAACACCAAGAAGGAGTTTCGCGATTTAGTCCATTTTTAAAATTTTATTTGCTAGTACAAAAAGAACATCATGTACTAAATTTCAGCTCTGTATATATATGGGTTCTATGGCAGTGTCCAAATATATAGTGGAAACGAAAGTTTTGTATGGCAACCCCACGTAGGAGTTGCCCGATTTGTCTCATTTTCGAACTTAATTTTACCATTTTTTTTTAAAGTCCGTGTACAGAATTTCAGCTCTCTAAGTATACGCGTTCTCGAGTTCTCATGCGCACAGACGTACAGACGGACGGACGGACGGACGGACATGCAAAAATCAAAATAACTTTTAATATTATGCGTGGGTGTCCAATCCATTTTGCTCTACCATCATTATTTCGAGGTGTTACAAACGGAATGACAAACTTAGTATACTCCTATAGATTTCATCTAGGGTATAAAAAAATATATATTATTACGCGCCACAAAGTGATACAAGCGACATCTATTGGAAATGGAAACAACTTTAGGTTAGTGACATCCTAGTAAACTGGGTTTGGAGAATGGAATATTCAGGAAGGTTCTAGGATAATTCGTAGAGTATAAATACGGCGCTGCTCACATCCAGGAGGCGAGTATTATTTCAGACAGCGAAGCGAACGAAGTAAACTATTTGGATTGCGATAATTAGAAGTACAGTACTAGCGATAAATAAAGAGTTGATTTGATAATTATTTGTGAATTTGTGAGAGTAAACAGTAAAGTTAAATAAGGAAAGAACTTTTGAATTATATCTGAAATATTGTGTTTTAAATAACGAACTAAGGCCACGCTCGTAACAACTGGTGTCAGAAGTAAAATAAAATCACGAAATAAAGTGGTGGCATTTGAATTTGAAATTCAAAGAGTGATTAATTTTGTGAAATCGTGTGTAAAAATTCCGAACGATAATTTTATATTAAAGTGTGAGTGAATTACAAAAGACGCAAGAATGGGACGCAAGCTAGAGGAGCTTCGCATACAGGAATTGAAAGTGGAGTTGGGGAAGCGGTCATTACAAACGACTGGCCTAAAGAATGTTCTAGTCGAGCGACTTAGACAAGCTTTGATAGAGGAAGAAAAGAATCCTGAGACATTCGTTTTCGAAGAAGAACCAGAAATTCAGGAAGAGCCTGCAATGAACATAGAACAGCTTTTAAGTACTTTAATGAGCAAAATGGAAGCCCGTTTTGATGAACAAAAGGATTCTCTCGAGGCCCACAAGAAATCTATGGAAACCCGTTTGGACGAACAAAAGAATTCTCTCCAGGAACAAAAGAATTCTCTCCAGGAATAAAAGAATTCTCTCGAGGACCACAAGAAATCTATGGAAACCCGTTTGGACGAACAAAAGAATTCTCTCCAGGAACACAAGAAATCTATAGAAACCCGTTTGGACGAACAAAAGAATTCTCTCCAGGAACAAAAGAATTCTATGGAATCCCGTTTAGATGAGCAGAAGAAATCACTGGAAACGCGTTTGGATGAACAAAAGAGTTCTCTGGAGAATTGTTTAGAAAATCGCTTAGAGGAACAAAAGAATTTCCTGAAAAACTCGTTAGACGAACAAAATTTAAAAATTGAAGGAATCGAGCAAGAAGTGGCGGAAGTTCAACAAAAAGTGACCGAACAGCTTGACAACTTCAAATCAGATTTGGAGAAGATGGAGCATCGACAACCACGGCACGAAGGAATTGAAATATCCAATGCAGGCAGAATGAAACCTCCAATATTTGATGGACAAAATTCGTGGCATATTTTCAAGAGACAATTCGAGGCTGCTTCCGAAGTAAACGGATGGAATGATGCAGACAAAGCTACAGCTCTGGTATTAGCACTTCGAGGTTCTGCGTCAGAGCTTTTACAAACTATACCGATAGAAAGGCAACGTGATTATACTTCATTAGTACAGGCGATAGAGTTACGTTATGGATATGAACACATGCAGCAAGTATATCGCCTACAGCTACGCAACAGGATTCAAAAGCATGGCGAATCACTACAACAACTGCAGGGTGATGTGGAAAGATTAACTTATCTCTCATACTCTAGCGTAAATGCGGATTTCCTTAATGAAGTGGCAACAGAAGCATTTGTGAACGCTATTGCAGATCAAAATTTACAACAAGCGTTGAGGCTAGCAGGAAAGAAATCAACAGCAGAAGCACTAGCCTATGCACTAGCGTATGAATCTGCCAGGCAAGCTTCCCGAAGTGCAGTACGAGTGAGAGAAATTTCGGTGGAGGAATGTACTTGTAATAGAATGCAGCCATCACAGAGCAATTCTTCACGTGGTATTCTGCGATGCTGGAATTGTAATAGACCAGGACACCTCCAAAGGGACTGCAGAAAACGCCGTCGAATAGAATCACCAGAAGAGGAGGACAGAACAGAATTCCAAAGATGTCGTGCCAGGGAGCAAGCTATTCGGGGAGAGCCTAGAAATCAAACAGCGACTAGTCGCATCAGCTCCCCTGTTCAGCAGTCGGAAAACATGTAAAAACCAACTTCGGGGGGCAGAAGTTGGTTGGTAGAGTCGACAGCCCCGAAGTCATCATTCAGATAGCCCAGTTGCAGAGAAATAATAGCAGTCTTGTTATATATGGAAGTGTAGGAAAAAATGACTGCGTTGTCACTATCGACACTGGAACTTCGAGATCAATTATTAGAGCGGATCTTGTCAAGAGCAAATGGCTTCACAATACCACCAAATATTTACTAAGAACAGCAACTGGAGCCGCAGCACAAGTTTTTGGAGAAATAACTTTGGATATTCAACTAGGTGAACTACTATTTCCTCACAATTTCCTAGTTTCAGACATAATGGATGAATGCATCCTTGGAGTAGACTTTATGACCACATATAAAATAAATTTAGATGTCGGAGAACGAATACTCAAATATGGCAACATAGAAATTCCTATGAGACTAGGAGGAGGAACAGATTATCCTGCAAAAATAAGGACGATGGTCTGTGAGAATATGACTCTCTCTGCATTCTCGGAGATGCTAGAATGGACAAAGCTTACTGATGACATCGGGACCTGCCGATTCTATCTGGTGGAGCCTAACCCTACAAAAGCAACATCGAACATCATCGTTGGTAAGACTTTAGTGAGGACAGAAGGCGCAACATTAATTCCAGTCAGAGTGCTCAACACATCCGAAAATGAGGTACAACTAAAAGAAGGTGCTATAATTGGAAATTGTGAGCCTGTTTATCAGATTGTTAATTTGGAAAATGGTAGTAATATTAAGGAGGCAATACGTATACCTGCTACTACTCAACAGGTTCAGAAACTTCTTTCATCTAGTGCCTTAAGTGAACAGCAATACAACGATGCCAAAGAGATGATCAATGAATTTTCGGAATTATTTGCAATGAATGATGATGATTTCGGCAAAACAAATCTTGTCCAGCATCGGATCACAACAGGAGATTCTAGGCCCATTCGGCAACCACCACGAAGACTACCATTAGCCAAACAACCAGAAGTTGTAGATATGATAAATTCCATGAAAGAACAAGGCATAATTGAGGAATCTAACAGCCCTTGGACATCGTTAGTTGTTTTGGTCAGGAAAAAGGATGGTAGCACCCGATTCTGTGTGGACTACCGCCAACTAAATAATGTAACAAGAAAGGATAGCTATCCGTTACCAAGGATTGATGACACATTGGACACCCTTTCCGGAGCGCAATGGTTTTCCACATTGGATTTGAAGAGCGGTTACTGGCAAGTGGAAATACACCCCGAGGACCGAGACAAAACTGCTTTCTCAGTTGGAAGTGGCTTATGGCAATTCAAAGTTATGCCATTTGGATTATGTAATGCTCCAGCCACATTCGAACGACTCATGGAATGTGTTTTACGAGGATTAACCTGGAAAACATGTCTTGTCTACTTAGATGACATAATTGTGATCGGAAGGACATTCGAGGAACATAAAAACAACTTACGGGACGTACTTCAAAGACTGAGAGATGCGAAACTGAAGCTCAGTACGAATAAATGTGCTCTATTCAAGAATGAAGTAAAATATTTGGGGCATATAGTTTCATCACAAGGAGTAAGAACTGATCCAGAGAAGATAAGAGCTGTGAAAAATTGACCTGTTCCAAAGGACAAACATCAATTAAGGAGTTTTCTTGGATTAGCTACCTACTACAGGCGATTCGTAAAAGGTTTTGCAGATATAGCAAGGAGCCTACATCAACTTACAGAAAAAGGAAAGCTGTTCATATGGTCAGATAAATGTAACGAGAGTTTTGCAAATTTGAAGCAACAGCTCTGTGGAGCTCCAGTGCTTCACTATCCAAAGCTGGGAAAAACTTTTATATTGGACACGGATGCCAGCAATGTAGGTATTGGTGCAGTGCTTTCACAGGAGGAGGATGGTCAAGAGGTGCCAGTAGCTTATTTTAGCAAAGCACTCTCAAAATCAGAGAGAAATTATTGTGCTAAAGAGCTGCTTGCCATTGTAAACTCAACCAAGCATTTTCATAAATATCTCTACGGGCAGAAATTTATCCTCCGCACTGACCATGCAGCGCTTAAATGGCTTTTGCAGTTTAAGAACCCTGAGGGGCAAGTGGCGAGATGGATAGAGCGACTCCAAGCTTATGACTTTGAAATCCAACACCGAAGAGGACGTATCCATGGAAATGCAGACGCCCTTTCACGACGTCCATGCAAAGTTGAATGCAAACATTGCGTTCGGCTGGAAGAAAAAGAAACGGAGGCAACTATACAGCTGATGACGGTGGAACCATCGACAGTTTGGAACAACGAGAGCTTGCGAACAGCTCAACGGGAAGACCCAGACCTAGCACCTATTCTTGCTTGGAAAGAAGACATGGAAAGACCACAATGGCAAGATATCTCGGAGAAGAGTGAGAAACTGAAGAGCTACTGGGCTCAATGGAACTCTCTTCACGTTGAATGTGGTATATTAAAGCGCAAGTGGGAATCTACTAACGGCGAGTCATTCCGAATGCAAATAGTCGTGCCAGCATCGCAGGTCAAAGATGTTCTAGAAGAAATGCACAGTGGAGCGTCTGGAGGACATTTGGGGGTGAATAAAACAATTTCCAAAATACGTGAAAGGTTTTATTGGTTACATATGCGGGAGGATGTTGAGGAATGGTGCCGCAGATGCACTATCTGTGCTTCTTGCAAAGGACCACCACACAGAAGTAGAGGAGAAATGCATAAGTATAATGTAGGAGCCCCATTTGAAAGGATAGCCGTAGACATCGCTGGACCTTTTCCAGAAACAGATAACGGTAACCGTTATATATTAGTTGCTATTGACTATTTCAGTAAATGGCCTGAAGCTTATGCAATCCCTAATCAAGAGTCTACCACAGTAGCGGATCAAGTAGTAATGAATTGGGTCAGTAGATTTGGTGTTCCTCATGAACTTCATTCGGACCAAGGACGGAACTTCGAAACACGGACTTTCCAAGAGATGTGTAAAATTCTGGGAATAAGAAAAACCAGAACAACTCCTCTGCATCCACAATCTGATGGCATTGTAGAACGCTTCAACAGAACGTTGGTCGAGCATCTAAAGAAAGTAATCGACTATCACCAACGCGATTGGGATCGACATATTCCCATGTTCTTAATGGCCTATCGGTCAGCTGTACACAACACGACCGGACAAACGCCAGCAAAAGTAATATTCGGAAAGGAGATGCGTTTACCTAGCGATCTCAAGTTTGGTACACCCAGAGGTGAACAAAAGTTACCAGACGATTATGTATCGGAACTTAGACAACGATTGGCTGATGTACACGAAGTCACGAGAGCAAAATTAGCAATAAATACCGATCGGATGAAGACCCGCTATGACTTACGTGCTAACTCAGCAGGATTTAATGAAGGTGACCTTGTTTGGCTGTACAGCCCGAAACGACGTAAGGGACGTTCTCCCAAGTTACAAAAACACTGGGAAGGACCGTATTCAGTAGTGACTAGAATAAATGACGTAGTATATAGGATTCAGCGGGGTACAAGAGGCAAACGGAAAATCGTTCATCTAGATCGTTTATGTCAATACTGCGAGCATCAAGACCGTGGATCACCTGTTGTTCGGGACGAAAAATTTTAAGAAGGGGACAGTATTACGCGCCACAAAGTGATACAAGCGACATCTATTGGAAATGGAAACAACTTAAGGTTAGTGACATCCTAGTAAACTGGGTTTGGAGAATGGAATATTCAGGAAGGTTCTAGGATAATTCGTAGAGTATAAATACGGCGCTGCTCACATCCAGGAGGCGAGTATTATTTCAGACAGCGAAGCGAACGAAGTAAACTATTTGGATTGCGATAATTAGAAGTACAGTACTAGCGATAAATAAAGAGTTGATTTGATAATTATTTGTGAATTTGTGAGAGTAAACAGTAAAGTTAAATAAAGAAAGAACTTTTGAATTATATCTGAAATATTGTGTTTTAAATAACGAACTAAGGCCACACTCGTAACAATATATATACGGGCGATTCTGATCAAGATGCGATTTCTTGAGGTAAGCTGATCAAAAAATTGTTCTACATACTCCCCCCCCCCCCCCCCCCTTAGAAACAAACCTTTAGGAATTGTGGCCAATATTCGTGAGAATAAATGAGTATAACTTTTGAACCACGGTATAGATTTTGGTTAATTTTGGCTTATTACATAGCCAAGTATAGCTGTCGAAAAGTATATTACTCTGTATTTTTTAATTAAGCATCTTTAAATTATTCTCAAATATTTCCAAAACTTTGATTTTTTTTACCCACAAATTTCATAAATCCGTTATTTATTTCAAAAACTTTTGTGTGCATGAAAATTGAAACAAATCACTATATGTACATGCAAAGCTATATAGTGCTGTACTATTCCTCTGCATTGTATTCCGAAGCATTTCGGGCATCTGCACAGCAATACGATCGCACAGGCATGACGGGATTTTAGATTTGCCTGTAGGAGTATTCATAGAATTTTTTTTGAACTTATAAGATGTTTCTGTGTAAGGAGCAGGCAAGTGGCGTACATTAGATTAGATTAGAGTTGTGAAGGGGTGTATAGGCGTTAGCCTCGCATTCACTGCGACCTGAAAGATCGCTTGTGAGTCCCCGTTGAATTTGCTCCATTTATAAATTTAGACTGTTAATATAGTCTAGAACCATTCAGGGCTTGAGGTTCCATACGTAACTTGGTGGAGGAAAAGCATGTTCAAGGTGGAGTAATAATATCCGCCTGGCCAATGCTTCGCAGTTGCAGAGCAAGTGCTCCGAGGTTTCGTGAGCATCCTGACAGAAGCGGCAGGATGAAGTCTCAGCCAAACCCGGCTTGTTTAGGTGATACCTCAAGGGACAATGGCCTGAGAAGAGTTCAGTGATCATTTTGAGCTCTGTTCTTCTAAGGAGTAGGACTTCTTTTGTTTTTCCGCCAGAGGTGTTGATAAACTTTTTTGCCTGACGAAGTTCTTGTAGCCTTTCCCAATACAGGGATTTTTGCTTATTCTCCCAGTTATTTAGGGCAGCTTTGAGGTAACACTTTGAACTGCCACAAAGTGGCTCTGGTCCGACAAACTGAGTTTCCGCTCCTCTTTTGGCTAGGCCATCCGCAATTTCATTGCCTTTGTGGCCCTCATGTCCAGGTACCCACATGAGGATAACTTTGTTTCTCCTGGATAGATTTTTGAGGGTTTGTAGACATTCCCAGACTATCCCTGACTTGACAGTGTAGGACTTTAAGGCCTTGAGGGCAGCTTGACTGTCCGAGAGGATATTAATGGTTGAGCCATTTATGGCTCTATTAATGCAGGTATTGGCACATTCTTCTATGGCCAATACCTCGGCTTGGAATACGGTAGGGGTAGATCCTAGAACCTTTGATATAAGTTATCTGTGGCCGTATACACCCAATCCGACCCCACTGTTTGTTTTTGAGCCGTCTGTATACCACACCATCGATCCTTGTTGGAAGGACGGTTTAGTGGAGCGCCATATTGTCGGGCTCCAAGAACCACTTGGAATGGTCTTACAAAATCTACTCTGGGTGTGATAATATCAGATATTGTCGTCACTTGCTCGAAGCATATCTATTTTAAGATACTTAAATGACCAACCAGATCGCCTGGCTTTAATTGTTTCTTCGTTTGTTCTCTTATAGCACTGGAGATCGCTTCTTTCCACCTGCAAATGCAGAGGTGCAAGGTTTAATGAGGCTTCCACGGCTGCTGTAGGGCAGGTTCTCATGGCACCAGTTACTCCTAGATAGGCAAGCCGCTGGGATTTTTGAAGCAGAGCCTCAGCCGTCTTTTGATTAGTTTTTGGCCACCATGCGAGGGCCGCATAGGTAACCATGGGTCTAAAAACCGTGGTGTACGTTCAGTACATCATTTTTGGCTTCAGACCCCATGTTCTGCCAATGATGCGACGACACGTGTGGAGAGATCGCATCGCTCTATACGTCACTCTGGACAGATGCGAATTCCAGGTAAGTTTCTTATCTAGGGTTATCCCCAGATATTTGACTTCGTCTGAAAATAGCAATTCCGTATTATCAAGAAGACGAGCCGTTAGTGAAAGATTCGATCTTCTTGTGAACGGAACGATTACCGTTAAGGCCTTTGTTTAAACACCACGTGCGGACTTTGGAGAGGGCTACTTGCATGAGGTCGGATATGACTTGATCATGCTTGCCCCGCATTGTAACTACTAGGTCATCCGCGTAGCCTTGAACATTAAAACCCGAACTGGTCAACTTCTCTAGCAGATCATCAATCACGATCGACCATAAGAGTGGAGATAGAACTCCTCCTTGTGGGCAGCCGTTTGCTGCGGTAATTGTGACTGAGCAGTTCCATAGAGTTGTGGTTCTCCTCCTGCTTCTAAGCATGGAGTCTATCCAGTTTACCGTGGAGGGCTCAAAGCCTTTATCCTCGGCAGCTGATTTAATTGTATCGAAGGAGGTATTATCGAAGGCTCTTTCTATGTCCGCAAATGCACATAAAACCACTTCTTTTGCTTCGAGCGCTTTTTCGAGGTCTTTGACTAGTGTATGAATGGCAGTCTCAGTAGAGTTGCTAGCTTGATAAGCGAACTGCTTAGAACGAAGTGTTGATTTAATCAGAATTTCACTTCGAATGTGTAGGTCTAGGATTTTTTCTATGGACTTAAGCAAGAATGAAGAGAGGCTGATGGGTCGGAACGATATAGCTAGAGAACTAGCTCTTTTTCCTACTTTAGGTATAAATAACACCCTGACGTCTCTCCAACATTTGGGAACGTAATCTACAGCGTAACTGGCTCGAAAAATGTTTTGTAGTGGAAAGAGTTTTTCTTCCACAACTTGTTGTAGTAAGGCGGGAAAAATGCTGTCTTCTCCAGCAGATTTGAGGGGCTTAAATGTGCCAATGGCCCATCTAACCTTGTTAGGAGTGAAGATCTTCCCGCAAGGCTTTTGCTGCTGTTAGAGACTCCGTGCTTGTCCACCTCAATCGGGTCTGGAGCTATTATTCCTTGATCGTGAGTGAGAGAGTCGGGAAAATGAGTTTCTAGTAAGAGCCTGACTGTTTCCTCGCAACTCTCGGTGTAGTTCCCATCATCCTTTTGAAGTGTGCCTCTACCATTCGTGTGATCCTTCGAAAGTACCTTATGGAGCCTGATAGCTGCGGGCAATTGATCTATGCCATCTCAGAAGGTCCGCCAGTTTCTTCTTTGGATCTCCTTAGTTCCGTGTTATATTCGGTTAGAGCCTTTTTATATTCCCCCCAGATGCCAGAGAGCTTAACTCTGTTGAATAATTTCCTGACTTTTTTTATTTTCAAACTCAGTTCCCTATTCCACCATGGTACCTGCCGATTGCAAGTCTTTTGATTCAGAGGGCAACTGTGTTCGAATGAAGTCATTACGGCCGTTTGAAGCTGCGTAGTGGCTGAGTCTAGTTCCTCAGTCGTGCTAATGCTACCGCCGGGAGAGTCAACTAAAGTGTGGAAAGGAAACATTTAAAATACAGAAATTAACTAAATTAAAATCAAATTAAATGCCAAAAATATCACAACCGAAACATTTGTATTTAATCGCCTCGTAATATCCATCCAACCATGTGTACTCGTCTATACTGGTTGTCTTGTATATCATAAATTATTTTATGATTTCATACTTCATCAATCAATTTTTCATCAACATTCTTTATAAAAATGAAAAAAAATCTTGGAAAAATCTGCACAGCAATTCAGGAAATCGACTAAATTTCCCCTCTCCAGATTTTCGAAAATTTTCGAAATTAGAATTCGAAAAATACGCTATGAACTGCTCCGTTTTGTTATCTATCCAACGACACCTCAGTCATTGCTGTAGGTTGAAAACTGTAGGAGGAGATAGAATCCTACATTAACACGGAATCACTTTTCCTTCAAAATTCATTATTTAAAATTGCCGCGATGTCCTACAACTTGACAAAAATAAATGCGGCAACAAGTTCATTCGTTTGATTTTATTGGTAGTACTGCAGCGACGACGGAAAAATTAGAAATTGATCAGTCCCGATGGCAACTTCGTCGACCGCTGACCGTCACCCGTCGTAATTTGAGCATTCGCATAATACGCTATCCTTTTAAAAGTTTGACAGCGGCATTTTTTCGTCATTTGCCGTTGCCCGTCGGAATTGTATTTAAGCCTTGGCTTAACAAATTTTGTTTTACAGTTCTTCCAGTAGAACCTTAGTTCCGTGCAATCAAAGTCTAGCCACCCGTTGATTTTTCATAGCGACACTGATCAAGCCTGAGTTGTTCAAAATATGTACGTTGGTAGGGAAGCATTAAATTTTTCTTAGGGTTCGTGCACACAAGGCTAGGCGAAGTGAAGATACATCTCGAGGTGTAGTGTTCCCACCCCGCCTTCAGTTTCTTGGTAAATCGTGAAGTGAGAGCATAAATTATGTCATCAGATTCAGAAGAAGAAATTTTGTGTTTGTCAAGTAGTGGCGTTTTTCACCCAAGTGTACTTTCCGCTCTTTTGCTTGTCACCAGATATAGACGAGACGTCTTGAATTTGGCGAATTCATCATTCATGTGAAGATTTTCGGACTGATCCTGATAGATTCTTCCAATATATGAGAAAGAATAAAGAACCATTTGATTATATCAAAGGAAAAACCTATAAGAATATGCCAGCTATCAAAATTAGTGCGCTGCACCTCGCGAAAAAATTTAAAATTTCATTCTCGAGCGATTTACCTGGATTTATCTCGCCACATCGCGTGCTGCTACAGCATTTTTATGAACACTCTCATGGTACAGCGAGCAATCATTCTATTTCTTTATCTCTCGATATAGTCTCGCCGCACTTCATCACGTTGTGCCCGTACCTTTAGAAATTTAGTTGCAAATTGTTCTTAAGAATTTGAATGAATAACTATTCACCGACAACGGTCCAAAAGAATTGGTGGATTGATTCTGGTGGTTCTCTCTTTCGGACAGAGGCACAAGAATTCAGTTTTCTTAGAAAGATCTGAAAATTTTTCTATAGATTTTTCATGCACTATTGGCGGCTGGCAATGTTTCCAAAGAGTTATATTGAATCAGGTGCCTTAGCTAATCTGGGTCGCTAATGATATTTATGAGCGTTGGCAACCATACATTTTGTTCTTAAAAATTTTATTGAACTAAAATTGATTCTACAATTTTTCTTCACAATTTTTACGGCAAGACTATAGCTATGTTCTTTTGTTCCACAGAACAGAGCAGAACAAAGAGATACACAAAAGATCGCTTCATACACTTTCATAGAATGATTTAAATGAAGCGAATAGTACAAACACTTCGCTTCAATCGACAGAACAGTTTGTTCTCTCCAGTATATGGGAACACAGCCTATTAAAATAAAAACCATTCGGTTTCCTCTGCGGTAGTTGCCGTTGCTTTGCTTGTACTTTCGTATTAATTCAAATAGTGTTGTTTAATTTAACTTATTATTTACTTTTAATTTATAGGAGAAGAATAAATTTGCTACACTAGTTAGCGATGGAGGTAGAAATAGTAGCGAAAATGGAAAGCCGAAGACTGATAAGACAATTGATAATTTTTTTTAGAAGTAATCAAGATCAGTTAAGTTCCCATCAAAAGAAAGAGTCAGTAACATATTATGCACTGCATTCCTATTCCTTCTGGCTCAAGGTGCAAGTTCTCACTCTCAGTCATTTACTTCACCCGTGACAGAATCGGCTGCGTCACATCTATTTCTACAATCTTTGCACGAAAAAGAGTATCTGGATATGTGTTCTTAATGTCTGTTCACTCTAAGATTGATATTGACGTGGATAATATTATCTACAGGTTTTCCAAATGAAACCGAAAATTGGGTTTTGTGATATCTAATTTAAATATGATAAAAAAAAAAATTAAAAGCGACTACTTTCGACTTTTTGCTCACCCCCCCCCCCCCCCCCTCCCACGAGCATTTTAGTTCTGACCGCCAAGCTGCAGGTCAAGATACGCGCCTGGCTGTTGGCCAGACACTTTTCCTTGTAATTTGTCTGACACCATTTATTGCTTGGGCAAATTTTATTTTACTGAAGCTGGTCATCAAATAAAACTCTTCCGAGAATTCTGAGTTGTAATGTACCATATAATTATGGCAATGTTTAGACTTTGTCAGTTCTACCATTTTAATAACTAGATAACCAAAGAACTACATTCGAGAGATAGACTTGAATTTTCCAACAGTAATACCAGGATGAGCTATGTCTGATAGAATTTCCAATTCAATTTTAGTGTATGATTACATACAATCTTATCTCTAATTCCTCAATTTTGTTCGCATAAAATTTTCATTTTGAACAAGACTAGTATAGTCGAAATTAAAGTAACTGGAAAATTCTGCTGGTAACATATTATGTTTGTAAAAGTATGCACTGATTTATCGTATGTCCACATCTAAAGTAGTGCTAGTAAGAATAGAAAAAATTAGTATGAAAAAACTGCTGGTTATATAATTTCATAAAAAATAAAAGATTGTACAATAAAAGTAAAACAGTGGGTAGTAGTACTTAAAAGATATAAATAAATGAAAAAAACATATATCTAATGTCTATATTTAAACTCACTGCTTAGATTCCGGTTAACTATTTTACTATTCTGTAGACAAATAATAATTTTCGTGTAACGAGCTCTAATAAAACATTTATAAATAATAAGTGCCTTTTGATTAAAATATATATTAAATCCCGTAAATATTCGTCCGCAGATTCTCTTATTTAAAAAAGGATTTAAAAAATAAATGTCATTGGTTCACAGTCGATATTTTCATGGATCGGCACAAATTCTTTGTAATTTGTAAAAATACTTCACCTTCGAAAATCACATTTTGAGAACAGTTTATATATAACACGACCCCTTAAGTTATAGTCACTAGAAAGATAATCGATTAGATTGTAGATTACGATATAGTAGAAAAAATATACATATGTACCACTTTTCTTACAAACAATTTACGCGAAGTAAAAAAATTTGAGCTCCGGCTCCGAATTTTCGTTTTAAAAGACTTTATGAAAAATAGAAAAGTTAAACACCTATGACTGATATAAATTTATAAATTAGTTCCCTCAAATGGAAAAACGAATCAAGAATAAATATTGTCAAATTAAATAGCTATGAAAGAAAATGTTGAAACAGTTTTCCTGAAGTCCAAAACAGCCAAAAAATCACTTTTGGAAATCCATACATTTTTGAGTCAGCGTAATGTTCATATACATATAGGTATCAAATTGAAAGAACCGTTTCACTTGTAACATGTACCATTTTAGTAATCGTTATAAAGGACAAAGGAATCTCTTTGGAATCAGTGCCCACGTTTGATCCGATATCTTAAATTTGAGAGGGAAGCAGTGAATTTAGGGCGACGAGTCTCAAGAAAAGCTTTATCTGGACACTCCAAGGAACGTGTTGGTATACCTCATCCTACTTAATCTGACAACTAATCATACCTCATCAATTTACACAGTTTGCTAAATTACATACATATATTTAAAAAAATAACTCCATCCAAACTTTAAGAAGTTCCATTTTCTCTATTCTACAGATTCACTAAAACCCATTAGGGATTAAAATACAAAAAGTAAAAAATATTGGGATTGTACATTTTGAGATATTCAAGGATAACCGAAAAATCCAAATTTTCAGAAAAATTACCACGATTAATTTTTATCGCAAACCTCAAAGCTTCCGAAAATAAATAACGTTTATTTCATGGAGATGCGATTAGTACATTCGGAGATATAAATTTTTAAAGTTACATCTACTAAGCAAAATTTGCGACATATGTTTAATTTCAAAAAACCGTATCTGGTCATAAATGGATCCCAACAAAAAATTAATATTTTCAAAATAGCCAAACTCTCTGTAAAATTCCATTAAAATGAAAATGAAAATTACACAAAATTTATCGATTTTCACTGTAACGGCCTTATAGGATTATTTCCTTTTCATATACACAAATTTGCATGACTAGCAATATTCTCTTTTTTATTCCATAATATTATTGGACCGAATTTTACTAACACGTCCCATGATTAAATAACAGTTAGTCACAATTATACACAAACATATTATAAATTGAACTGCCAAGAAAATGTCTCGCCTCCCAAGAAATAATCAGAAATTACCAATGATAAAACTTGAAATATTCCACGAAATCTACACTCATACACCTAATGCAGAAAATTGCGGCGTACACTTTCCGAGCATGCAGACTAAAGCCCGCAGAACTTTCAAAACAAATGAATGCTTTCCGAACGCACATCATTCCATCTGATGGTGATGAAATGAATAACAAATGCCAAATTGTATGCAAAATATATAAAAACAAGAAATTTTTGACTTTATTTCGTTTACCATTGATTGCATTTTGATAGTTATTCCTCTCTGAAAATAGCAACTTTCAAACGAAAATATATTAGTAACGAAAACGTTTTTACTAGTTTTCCCTCCGTCACTTCCTCTTACTCTTCAAGATCTTTCATACTCAAGTACAAGCTTATCTAATTGATGTACAATTTACGTTTTGATGTACCAAACTTTGCAAATTTCATAAATTTGAGAAATTCCTAAACCTAATTTGGGGTTGGAATTGGTTTATTTTATATTCTTTGTATGATAGAAGAATACTTTTGGAGCGTTTATAACGTTTGATTCGATATTTTTTATATGTTTTTTTTTTTATAATAAGCCGTTATTAGCAATTTTACTCTATTTCTCATATATGAATTCTTATAACGCTTATAAACTTTGCTATATTTCGTTTTCAAATTCATTGCTGAAATAATATTATATGAAAACCAAGAAGGATTTCTGTTTGATTTATGTTGTTTCTCTGGAACATGCGCTTCGATAAAGCTCTGTGCAAGATTGGTTAGTATCTAAATTATCTATGATATCAGTTTGTGATAAGTATGTATTTATTCTGACATAGTCAGCACTGAAAAAGTTACGTTTTAGAAATACGTTCTCATGAACGAATCGCAACTTATTAAATTTTACAGAGATACCAAGTGGTGGGTGATGGGATCTACTCTACTCTTTTAGTGTCTAGATTATTTGCTATGCATTGGCCTGATCCTTTAATTGACTGGTGCCGGCATCAGTTGCAGATAACTGACATATCCTTGTCTTGTTTGATGTGGGTTGAAGTTTCGTTTAATCTAGGTAGATTGCCTCTAAACCTTTAGTGAGGCTTTCTTTGAATTGGTAGTATAATTGCTGAATGGTAGCAAAATATACTGTCGTGAACTATTCGTTTTCATCATGAGTTGATTCCAATTCAACTATGTAGCTCGTGATAGTTCACGTGAAATTCTGTACTTACTGGATGGTAGTCTTCCGGCTGGATCCATCCTTCTTGTAGTTTTTAAAGTTGTTCAGAATTTGTGCACCTAGAGATTGATTATTCTCTCTGTAATCTTTAAATAGTGATCTTTTTTTATGACACGATCACGTCGGGGTCACCAATATATTTTCTTAAACCGACAAACTCTTTTGCTTATTCGTGTTTTATATTAGTAAGGTGTATCACCTGTGTACTCCTGATAAATGGTGTAATTAGTGCAACACTTAAGCACCACAGAAAAAAGAATCGTCGATCTAAATAAAAAACACCTTTTTTGATTGAAGACTTTTTGGGCAAACTTCTTGGCGGAAGAGTTCCGGATCTATTTCGAATTTTCTGGCAACCACTGTCCGTTCGGCTGGAATTATGTCTGCTTCTTGTGCATTTAATGTACAGTAAAACTGATGCGATTGCGATTTTTAGCAGAAGTGCGGTGTATCCGAAGGTAAAATGATGTACGTCATTGGTACGAATTTCTTCGAGTAATATTTCATTCCTTTTGAATTCCTGGACATCTGTACTTCTTCCCGTTTGTAATGATTTTCGATTGATGTTGGATGCTTGGTAGATGGGGCACCACTGGGTATATAAAATCGGTGAGATTTTCTGTGGGATTGAATGCTGATTTCATTGTATATGGATTGGTGTTATGGTGTTGTTGCACCTTGTAGTACCTGGTAAACGGTGTTGCTGTGACAGACGATAGTGATGCTGGTGTTTCCTTTCACGGAATAAGTCTATTTGTTAAAATTATAGAGCGGAATCCATTTGGGGAGACTTTCCGCATTAATTATTTCGGAACTACTGGATGGTTGGGCGTATGTCAGGAAGTTCAGTTCACAGGAGCTTACATATACTCTTCTTCGATACATTGGATGGTTTTGAATGAGCATGTCCTGTGACTCTCCGATGGTTTGACATAGATGAAATTCCTGCATGTTGAGTGGATAATATTTGTCTTTTTGAAAATTGGTGACCAGAAATTCAGCTGATGGTTTGATAGCTACAAAACTGCCATTAATTATGACTGGAACTAGAATAATACGTGATACTTTACGCGAAATATCACATATATTTTTGACCTTCGACTTTTTTGAGATTACAAAGTTGAAGTAGATTATTTGTTTATGTGGGTAATCTGATTGTTTATGATAAGTGATCTTTTTTGTATTTAATTCTCCCTTTAGTTGTCGCGGACACAATAGCTGGGAGTTGATTTTGCCATGGTGAGTGTCAGTCAGTACACTTAAGATTGCTGCTTGAGTTCGTTGGTACTTCATAGTCATCAATGTTATCTGCAAGGCCCAAGTGGAAAATGTCTCAGCCGTACATTTCTTCTGAAATATGTTGAGGTGATCATTAGGTGGTTCTTGATGGTCTCTAAATGGCTAATCATGCTTTCCTGATCGGATTTTAATACGTTTACAGTGCAGTATATATTAAATGTTTGATTTCTGATCAACTACAATAAATGATTTTCCTTCGTTCTTATATGATTTTCCTTCGTTCTTATATGGTAGGTTACCTATGCTAGTGAGAATTGCGTCAGCCTCCTTCCAATTTCCTACCATGTTGTAGTACACTATAAGGGATCACATACTGCTAACCACGTAAGCAGAATCGGCAGTAGTGTCATCAATTCGAGAAGTGCTAGGTCGAACTGTAGATTGGGATTGCTAGATTCCTCCATCCCTTTGATTGGTAGTGGAGCTAATTTATGAATTGGCCGCCTCATAATACCTGAATTTGTTCTGACTTCGGCGAATCGCATCAATCCGTCCTCTCCTTGTGTGATCTTTTCAATTCTTCTGAGCTGCCATTTTAAAAGAGGCAGGTTGTCGTCCTTGATTAGAAACGTAATTCCTGGTTTGCCATTTTTGCTGAACTTTACTGAGGTATTCGGTTCACCAGCGTCACCAAAACTGTGTCTATTATGCGACACTTGCTTCCATCTTCTAACTAGACTTCTATGTTGTGGAACTGCTTCTGGATCAACTACTGCAGTAGTTGACTCACCAATTAGAAATTGACCTGGGGTGAAGGCCGTTAGGTCATTTGGATTGGCAGATAATGCTGTCAACGGACTAGAATTGAGACTAGCCTCAATTTCAACGGGAATGGTTGATAGGCCTCTGAAGGCGAGTGCCGCTGATACGCCGATCTCTGGAGTTAAAACTTCGCTGATTTCACTGAGGCTTCCCATAAGACCCGAAGTGTGGGGCTCGAAAGGGGATGAAATGAAAATCCGTACCTCTTGCTTGACTTCGTTGACTCTGGAGCATATGTAGATTGCTGTATCTCCAGAAGTTGATTTTGAAAGTTTTTGAAAACTTATGGCATTGTCACAGTAGAGATTTCGGCAGTTTCCCCTTCTTCCCTCTTCTTGCGACGAAACGTTTGAGTGCTCCTATGATCCCCTTTGTGCTGAAATAACTGGCAACTTCAATAAGGATAGCTTTCGTGGCGAAACAACAAATCACAGAAATGTACGACTTCTGAGGACACTTCCCTAATATTTTAAAGTGAGTTTATATTGGCCCACAGAAATCTACACCGGCATTTACAAAGGTTCTCGCAGGCTGAACACTGGCTGTTAGAAGGTTGCTCATGAATTGGGTTATCAGTTTTGGTTTAACCTTGATGCAGCGGACACAGTGTTTTACAATGGATAATTGATCTTGTGATATTATTTCGCTTGATTGGCCAGTACCGTTATCTGGTGATCGCGAACATCCGTTGAGGTCCAATGTGTAGACTGCGAATACGAATGCCGAGCATTGGTAATGGATGAGAATACGGCAATAATATTGGGTGCCTTTTATTGTTGACATATTTGTTCTTTTGAGTTGATGTACCTCATCTTTAAATCCTTCTGGTTGCGTTTGGTAAATGACTACCATTAGTGCCTTGTCTAGCTCTTCAGCTGACAATTACAATGGCGATGCTTGTTTTGGTCGCCTTGGGCCGTGAGTAAATCGAACATGTAGGTTAAAATCTTGGTTCCATTTCTCTAGAAACGATATCTGCAGGGACTGTCTTTTGACCGCACATCCCTCCACTGATTTGGACTGGAAAGTCTTTGGATTGCTGTGACTCGATGGCCACAAATGTGTGGTTTGATGACGACTCTGAATTGTTCCATGCCAGCGTTACTTCGGAATCTGTCCAAAAATCCCCTTTTATGTGAGATATACTGATATCTCTTCTTTTCCGGTGAGTTAATTGAACTGCCAGTTTCTCTGCACAAAGTTCGAATCTGGGTAATGTCGTTGTTTTTATCGGAGCTACCTTAGATTTCGCACAAACTAGCAAAGGTGTGTAGTTGAATTGTTTTGCTTATTTTACCAGATGCTATATGCCTTGGGAGTTTAATGTCTTTCAGAAGCTTCAAGTCCGCCTGAAATTTTAACCAGCTGTTATGCATGTCCATGGGTAGCGAAGCATCCCAGTCTAGCTTTAGAGGCCAAATTTTTCTGATGAATATTCTGGCAAATATTGTGACTGAGTTCAGGAATCTCAGTGTATCAAAGATATGTGAGATTTCAGTGAGGGCTACTCTTTTGATAATAGTGCGTGCTTCTTTCCAGTTTGTTTTAATACGGAAGATATCTAAACCTGGTTTCCAGCTTAGTCTAAGCGTTTTTATTGATTCTTCTCTAGGCTCATTGAAGTTTAGTCCCTTCAGAGTGTCTTGTAACAGTTTTGGGTGATTTCCACACCAATTATGAAGATTAAATTCGCCAGAAATGAGTATTTGTTTAAGTTGATGTTGTGTTCCGAGAAGCTCAGTGAAACTATCAGACCCTATCATTACATCATCTACATAAAAGTTTCGTTTGCGGAACTTCGACCCCAGTGGATGAGTCAGAGCGCCCTCATTGGCAAGATATTGCAACCAATTGATTGTAATGGCTGGTGTGGATTTTCTATCCAGGTGATTAATTGGTACTACTGATCTTCTTCAGCGACTTCAACCTGCCGATACATCTTTTCTATATCGGTTAAGACAAATTTTGGAAACCTGGATCGCAACAGGATTGAGAGTAACTCGTCCTGGATAGTTGGGCCCTTGCACATAACGTAATTTAGCGACACGTTCGACGTCGCCTTGGCTGATGCGTGGAACATAACGCTTAGCTTTGTAGTAGAGCCGTCTAGTTTTGTGACGCACTGAAGCGGCAAAAGGTAATGTGGGACTTTTATTCCAGTTAATTTCGTCCATCCCATGTGTCTTGAAGCTTCGTGTTTCCACATAAAATCGACATGTTGTTCCCTGATGTTCGGTTGGCGAGGAAGTCTCTTTTCCAGGCTAGCACCGCATATCGCATCACCCTGAGCATGGTGTGCGATGATAAAATTTATCCCTTATCTGAAATAGAAATGACCACAGTGGTACATCGCATTTTGCGTCGGCCGCCGCAAAAACCGTTGCACTGAGCCTAGCACTGCACACAGAAAATGAGTAGAAACAACTGAAGTGAATTAAGTAGATTTAACGTTTTTTTTTTTTTTTTGTGAAAATGCATTCCAACATCCAATATATTTATTTTTTATTATACCCTAGATGAAATCTAATGGGTATACTAAGTTTGTCATTCCGTTTGTAAAATCTAGAAATAATTATGGTAGAGCAAATTTAATAAGACACCCATGCATAATATTAAAAGTAATTTTGATTTTTGCATGTCCGTCTGTCCGTCCGTCCGTCTGTCTGTACGTTCTCACTATAACTCGAGAACTTCGAGAGCTGAAATTTTGCACATGGGCTTTAAAAAAAAATTAAAATTAAGTTCGTAAAATGGGACAAATCGGGTAACTCCGCAGGTTTGCCATACAAATATTTAAATTTCACTAAATATTTGGACACTGCATGGCAAAGCGTCAACGTAACGCGTTGAAATTTTGTACATAGTGTTTTCATAAAAATAGTAAAAAAAAATTTAAAAATAGACTAAATCGGGCAACCCCTTCTTGGTGTTACCATTTATATATTTAGGACTCTTACGTATCCCGTGTCCTCTATGGTTTTGTTGTACTGAAAAGTTCTTCATAATATGAAATCCTATAAAATTGGTATTAATCATTTTTGCTATTCGACGAGGCGTTCTAGAGATATATTGAAAAACCACTCCAAAAATCAAACTTTCACAGTTGGGTGACCACACGAAATTACAATTGAGCATTCATCAAGGGTATTATAAGAATTGGTCCTAGACCATCTCTAGCTATTTTATTTGTTTTTCAAATATTACAGAGTTTTGGCTTTTCTGTACAGGGTGTTTCCACCATGGCGGTCCGTAGGGCAGGAGGTGGAAGTACTCACGTAGCCAAACAAAAAATTGACGGGCAGGGGGACCATCTCAACCGTTTCGTAGTTACAGGGTGATACAAAAATATGCTTGTGTTATACAAAACACCCTGTATTTTGAAAACTACAGGCTATCCGGTCACTGTTAAGTATTCGCCTCTATGAAGAACTTAACGGCTTTTAAAAGGACTTCTCAACCATCGCCGCAGTCCTCTCCCCTCTGGAGTTATAGCGGTCTTAAGTTCGGATATTCTTATCTTCTTTTTTAATTTGACCTCGTTTTTTTTACAAAAAGCTCCAACATGATTTTTTTTATAGAAACTCTAATTGTAGACCCTGCGCATTATTTTGACTTATTATACCTAATGTGGTAACTGCAACCGTTAAAAAGTAATTAGCTCTGCACCGGAGTATGAAGCTGGTTGAGAAGTCGTTGGAAGGGCTATGAAGATCTTCATACAATGAATACTTGATGGTGACCGTTCACACCGTAGTTTTTAAAAGACAGGGTGTTTTTTAAAACACTAGCATATCTTCTTTATCACCCTATAACTCCGAAACAGTTGAGATAGCTAGATGTATGGTTAGGTAAGTACTATCACCTCCAGCCCTATAGACCACCATGGTGGAAGCACCCTGTATATTTCGTTTTAACAAATTCCACTTACTAATATTATATAAAATTTCGTCCTATTCGGAAGAACTGCGACTAGAGTGTTGTTGCATTCTGCCATATGCTTTAACGTACATTGTAACTGAACTTTCCCAAAAGTTTAACTAACTTCAGCAATGAGAAATTTGAAGTTGTTTTAGACAATGTGCAGTACTTCGATATGGCGATTAATTCCGCAATTTGCAAGTGAGATGTGCTAGGGAATGATTGGTTTTGTATTGTGCCATGTACGATGCAAGGTACGGTGCAGAGTTGTGGCCATGCACTAAGAGAGGCTAGGCCTGAGGCTTGCTTTTATGTGTTTCTGCGTTTAGCGTAGGGTTTTACTCATACCCTTTCCTTAACGCAAGAGGTATATTACATTTGATGAAGGATTTTTTTTTATATTATTAAGCGAAGCTCAGATGATACCCTATTATGCAAAGCAAAGGATGACAGGAGGAAGATACGGAAAGGATTAAGGGATATAAGCAGAGCGGCGGAGGTGCCGATGAATATCGCCCTTAAATTTTTGCAGATTGCATGCCGCAGGAAAGACAGAATACAAAACTTCGGGATAAAGTAGCATAACAGAATTTTACTCTACGGTATGTAGCTATAAAGAACCGAAGGCATCTAACAATTAGCCGGTGCTCGAGCAAGTCGATATGACAAGTAATTACCACATCGAAAAAGGCCTTGAAGGTTCGCTTCTGGAATATACCGTATATGGAAATTGTATCGAATATATTCTCATGTAGGACTTATAGAGGAGCTCTAGACTTGACAGGCTAAAATATTTCGTATCGTTTTTCATAAATCCAAGACAATTCGATAGTTCTTTGGCACCAGAGAAGATGTGATCTGCCCAGCTTAACTTAATGGAAATATTAATGCCAAGAATGCCTAGTGAAACAGAAATTAATGCTCCTTAAAAAACAAAGGGAATGGTTAACTGATGGCCTCGTTTTAATGAGATGAGACAGCTTTGGGTCTTAGATGAATTGAATTCAACGCGATTCACTTTGCCCCAAGAGAAAATTTTGTCAAGATCGAAATTCAATCAACTAATCAAGCAATCTCGTTTAACACATACGGTCGTGCGAATTCACTTTCGATGAGAAAAGTGTTCACAACAGAGTACTAATGGAAGTGAAGCAAAATATCGCAACTGAGGTATATACGACCCAAGTGCAAAAGGTCCGTCCTTCGGAAGGAAAAAGTCAGTTATGAAGTTAAAATGATAAAAAAAAACAAAGCAACACCACTCGATTACCCTCTTTAATTTGATACCAAATATAACGTATTTTGAGTAACCTCCAAAGAGGGGTGCTACGAATCCCCATCCGCAAAAGCCCCTCCCCAAGAATTTTTCACCTGTATTCTTCTACTCTAGACCGTAAATCGGAAGGAAAAATCCCCAATCCCCTATCAATACCAAAATCGTACACAATACTTTGAAAGCCGGGGTCAATAATATATCGGAGAAATATTCCATATACTTCCTGGAAATGAGAGTACTACCCCGAGTTTCGTTGCTATTTGGTAGAAAATAGTCTGTGATGAAATCGATATTATGTTTTTTGAATCTTAAAAATTTCTGCGGTTGCGATATTTATTAGCTTTACGAATATACTGGCATGATTGCAACACTTGAAGGTATCAAATTTACAGTAAAGTTACTTCAAACCAAAACTTAGAGTATTCACTTCATTAGAAAAGAACTTGTTTGTTTTCATTCACTCCTCAGAGGAGTAAGCATGTGCTACTAAAATATAATTGCGGGACTAACATTGTTCTTTGTCAAATAGTTAATACTGAATTTACATACACATACCTATTTTTAACTAATTAAGGAATCCATAAAGCTTTTCTGTTGTGATCGTAACCATATCGCGCAATTACTTTGTGGTACAAAAACAGTTAACTAAACTACACTGTTCTATATATTCGTTTATTAACTTTTTGTTTTTCCTTTAAGTCAAAATTTTCAAGCAAATTTAGTGTTCGACCTTTACGTTCCACATGTAACACTTTAAGATTATCTATTTTACTGTTGTGTGTGTGTGCATTCTCTCATATCTTTAGCTAATGACGAATCATCTTTTATCTGTTTTAACAAGCTCATATATTCTTTATATCTTGTAGTAAATTTTCTTTCAGTCTGACCAATGTAGCTACAGTCACAATCATTACAACATATCTCCTATACTCCAGATTTGTACAAATTATTCTTTTACCTGCCAACAGAAGTTATATCGTTGATAACGAAGGCGAAGAGGAGGGGAGAGAGAATAGAGCCTTGTGGTACTCCAGAACGAATAAGGTATGATTACCAGTTTTAATAAACTGCTTGCGATCAGACAAAAAGCCCGCTATAAAACGAGTAGCCTTGTGGCAGAAATTGTATAATGTGGAAAGTTTCATACATAAAATACTATAGTTGATAGAGTCAAATGCCTTTCAGAAATCTAGTAGGGTAAGAATAGTAAGAAGATCATTGTCCAAATTAACGCGAATATCATCGGTAATTTTAAGAAGAGCTATAGTACAACTATGCACTGAGCGGAAACCAGATTGCACATTCGACAAAAAATTCTTGAAGTTGACATAAGATGCAATTTGATTTTCCATAATCTCTTCCAGTAATTTAGATAAAAACGGAAGAACGCTGATGGGGCGGAAATATTCATGTGCGCAGCATTTTGTTTTTCTTTGGTATTAAGTAGTAAATGCATTAAAGTACATTTATTATAATATGATACATTAGCGTACGATCTCCCCTACATCATTGATTTAATTTTTAAGCTTATTTTTCTAAAAAGGATAATTTCACCCATGGTGTTTTATTATTCTCATTAATTAGACCTCTCCCCTGGAAATATGAATCTAAGTAAAATTCCTTTATTTTTATTATATCCGAGATGAAATCTAAAGGGTATACTAAGTTTGTCGTTTGTAACACCTTTAAAAAAAAGTAAAATTAAGGGTAACTCCTTCGTAGGGTTGCCATATAAAAATTTCGTTTTTCACTTCATATTTGGAAACTACCTGAGAACGCATCAACATCGAGACCTAAAAATTTGTACATGGCATTTTCACTAAATCGGGCAACCCCTTCTTGGTGTTGATTGCCATATAAAAATTTCGGTATTTTACGGATACTGTGAAAACGATAAGTTCTATATGGTTTTAATGTACTGAAATGTTCTTGAAATCCTACGAAATTAGTTATAATAATTTTTACTGTCCGATCAACTGTTCTAGAAATATATGCGAAAAACCACTTCAACAATCAAACTTGCAGGGATGGGTGACCATACGAAATTACATACGGGCATTCATCTCGGGTATCATAAGAAGTGGTCTTTTTTAGATCAATTCTAACTTTTTCACTTCTTTTAATAATAATGTTTAATCAATTTGGCTTCCATTTTTATTTGAAAGAAGCTAGGAGTAGCACACGAAAAAGCTTGAATTGCTCCTTCCTAAGGACATGTCTATACAAATGTCCTATAAAGTGTCCATTGAAAAGGTTTCCATCCTCGTTCCTTCCATGGAATCTAGAGGAAATCATATGAAAAGGCTTGAACTAGTATCCCCAGTACATACCTATACGAATGACCTATAAAGTGTCCAATATAGAGACATGCATCATATCTTCCAAAGATGGCATCCGTTTCAATGATGGTGTGAGACCATTTCCCGCTAGGGAAGTAGTTATTATAATATAAGGGTAGGAGAATATAAATATGGCGAAAGAATAAAGTTTTTAAGTTCACATTAATTATTTTAATTAAAAATATATTGTGCTTTTACTTTTGTTGTTTTTCTTATTGTTTTTTGACAGTTGATTTTGCGAAATATTACGTAGTGAATATATACGAATGGCTCCGTATTCTTTTTTCAAATTCAGGAAATAATTTTTTTTTTCATTTCTTTCGTATATCATTAAAAAAATAAATGCTTTTCCAGGTATAATTCATTTTCTTAATCATAACTCGTGCAGTAGAGGTGAAACCCAGTACAACTACTCTGATTTCGTTTGAATAAAACCCATTTGTTTTCTCCTCATTTATATCAATTCAAATAAACACTGATCTTAGATATATGTGAAACCAGCCTAAAGTGACTTTTTTCTACGATTTTTAATTATTTTTAATTTAAAAATCAGCTGATCGAATATTTATCACTAAATCGGATACTAGCTTACATCATTAATAAGCTCAGACTGATGACATAACTTTATACGGAATCGTTAATGAAAAACAAAATCAGTCGTAGCAAGTCATTAACTAAAATAAATAAGCGCCACCAAAGATGTCGGGCGGCCAAAAATTTTACTGCTTAAAATTATTGTTTGGCTGTGAAAGTTGTTTTAACACTTTACCAACGAGACGACCTCTATCGAGTATTGCCCGGCTGGCAAAAGGAAACGAAGTTCATATACCTCTTTATGATAGTACGTCTGTAACAAAAATATTTTCTGAATTGAAACTACTTATACGATGCAAGATATTTTCATTATACAATTTCTGCAAATTTAGAGTCACAATGGCGTGAAGGCCAGCATTTAGTTTTTGCATATTGCTTTCTCCAAACTATAGTTATGTATCGTACAGAACTGATAAAGTACTTTACCCTTCAGAAGAATCATAATTAATATGAAGCTTAAAAAATAGTATGAACACTTGAAGTAAACCAATTGCACTTTGCTCGAACTTGAATAGCTTAAACGACTTTGTTTTGTAAACTCATAATAAGAATAAAACTCGCAGTTATGTATATAAAAAAATAATGATATCATGACTGGTTTAATTTTATATTTCTTTTTTGAATGACATAACACGGTTGAAATTAATACCAAATTATAGTTTTTAAATTTTTCCATAAATACTTCTACACCTTTTGTGCGAGTCAGTTATGTCTTCATTAGTAATCGAATCGGAATCGATAATAACAATTAAAAAAGGTAGTATTGGTACAAAAGCACAAAACCAATTCTGATGAATTCTAGATGAATGCCAACATGTATGTAATTTCAAATTGTCACCCATGTGTGGCCAGTTTGATTTTTGAAGTGGTTTTTCGCACATATTTCTAGAACGGCTCGTTGGATAGTAAAAATGATTATAACCAATTTCATAGAATTTTATATTTTGAATAGATTTCCATTAAAAAAAACCGTTGTCACAGTATACGTAAAAAGCCTAAATTGTTATACGACAACATCAAGAAGAGTTCGCCCGATTGAGTCGATTTTTGAAATTATATTTACTATTTATTACGCGCCGTGTTCAAAAGTTTAGCTCACTATGTCGACGGGTTGTCAGGCAATATCCAAATATATTGAAAAAAAACGCAATTTTTGTATGGCAACCCGACGAGGGAGTTACCCGAATTTTCCCATTTACGAACTTAAATCTACAATTTTTTAAAAACGTTTGCCAAATGTTAGCTCTTTAAGTGAACGTGTTCTGGAGTTATGGTGAGGACGGACATACAAACAGAAAGACAAGCGGACGGATAGACAGATCGACGGACAGACTGACAGGACAGACGGACGGATGGACAGACATACATGCACAAATCAAAATAACTTTTAATATTATGCCTGGATATCCAATCCATTTTTCTCTACCATCATTGTTTCATGCGTTACAAACGGAATGATATATTATATTCTTGGTATACTCTATAGATTATATATACTTGTATAACTCCAGGGCCGATAATTGTTTCCCCCTGCAGCCAACAGTAGGTCTTCGTGGTTGAGTGAGATTCATCTTAGTGACACCCCTCTAACATAATCCAATCTAAAAAACTGAAGTCTGTTAACAAATATTCAGATACATTACATATGTTTTTAGATAGTCCGACTGAATGGGCCGATCGTGCATTTTAGTTAGGCAATCATTTTTTTTACTATGTGTAGGAAGATCAGTGATGAGTGTAAAACTGAGTTTTCGGAGTGTCAAACCCCCACTCGACCGCCATCTTCAAAAGAAAGATGCACTCAGTTTTTTGACTAAGTATACCTTTGCAACCGTGAGACTCAGAAAAATTTCCTTTTAGCTTCTTCCAGCTCTACTACTTACTTTTATTAAAAAGTTTTTCACGTAAAATTAATAACAAATAAAAAACCGGACTCGCGCACGAAGGGTCCGTACCATCGTATAAAATTTAACAATGTCCTTTTTATTTATTTTTTCCAATGAGAGTAGGCGTAATGTGAAAAAATAATGCTGTCATTTGAAAAAAAGATGCCTAGTTATGATAATAATGATGAATGATAATAAAACGAGGAAAAAAGCACCGAAAAAATCACGTTTCTTGTCTGGGCCACCTTTAATTTTAGGCATTAGAAATACACACTCTGTGAAAATTTCAACTGTCAACTTATTACGATTCATGAGATACAACCTGGTGACGGACGGACGGACAGCGGGGTCTTAGTAATAGGGTTCCCGTTGTTACCCTTTAGGACGGACGTACCATCGTACAAGATTTAACAATATGTACTTTTTAGTTAAATACTTTCGTAAAAGAAACAAGAGAGGCGCTATTGCAATTTGTAAAGATTTGTAAAGTAATTACCTAATTTCATTATACAGGCGCGGATCTAGCTTTATTATTAGGAGGGAGGGGGAAGGGGTATATTACTGCAAAATAAAAATACAATTCTAAGTAAGGTGTTTTAATTTACCAAAAACGATTATGTATTTCAAGGTATATATTTTGGGTACTTTGATAGTTAAAGCAGGGCAACCAGCTAGGATTCGCTTTAATAAATTACACACACATGGTTCATCAACATATATTTTCTTTAATTTCCTTTTTTTTTTGTTTGTGGGAATCACTACCGGGAAAAACGGTTAATTATTTATAACATTAATATTGTTACGCGCCACAAAGTGATAGAAGCGACATCTATTGGAAATGGAAACAACTTTAGGTTAGTAAGATCCTAGATCCAGTACTAGCGATAAATAAAGAGTTGTTTTGATAATTATTTGTGAATTTGTGAAAGTAAACAGTAAAGTTAAATAAAGAAAGAACTTTTGAATTATATCTTAAATATTGTGTTTAAAATAACGAACCAAGGCCACGCTCGTAACAATATAATAAAAATGTTGGAAATTATATTGCAAAGTTAATATAAAAAATGCCTTCGTTATTATTCTCCAGACTTAAAAAGTATACTTCCGGGTTACTAACTTCCCAACTTAATAGCACAACAACTTGGAAAATTCGTTTCCAAACTTAATTTCACAAACGTGTGCGAATTATTTTTCTAAACTTAATTTCAGAAAACGTAATCGTCCCTACGGACATAAAAGTTCAGACTACTTTTTCAAAACCATTTTTGTTTTTCTTATACTAATCCCCTACTTAAATATCTTCGCATATCCTGCAAGGTATTTTCGCTATCCCATTTTCGAAACCCTACAAATGCAGTTAAGCGAAAAGACAAATACGTGCTAGAAAGCAGCGGCAAAATAACAAAACTTACCATCGTGCAAACCGAAACGTTCACCTCCCTGTTCTTGACTTTCAAAGTGAAAAACTGGTCCGTTCTTTTGATAACGTTATAGAGGCCCTCGTAAGGGCTTGCAAAGACGCTCGCCCTACATCGATTCTTAAGAACACGTGTGCACAATTACCTAAGCCTTTGAATTTAAAAGGTGATTGCTTGGAATGGTTAGAATTCACAATCGGCCCCAAGATCAACAAAAAATTTACGTAAAAGGACACGAAAATCAGACTGATGCTTAAACTGGAAGTTGTGAAGAAAGCCTCCAGACAGGCCTAAACCTTCTCGGTAAACTAACTCGCCTGTAATTGTTAAAACTCCTCCCTGAACAATATCCTGAGGCCTAACAATACGAATGGTAAAATCTTTGACCAAGTCCAGTTCGGAAATGGGACCGATTGGGCAACTCTTTCATGGGGTTGCCATACCAAAATTTCGTGTTTAACTATACATTTGGGCACTGCATGGGAACGCGTCGATGCGACGTGGAGAGCTACACTCTCCCACACATATGAATAAATGCACGCACACTCATACACGCAAACACACGATACAGACTGAAACCCTAGATTACGAATCGCGCGATCCAGTCAGATAATAGCATAGATATTATTTATCTCTAACCAATCATCTCCCCCCCGCCCCCCATACCTATTTTATTATGTTTTTATCTGAGACCAATATACAAAACTTGTCCCATTTGCTTGCAGCAATTTGAATACCACAATTCCATGCTTATGTCAGTGGTTAGACATGTTAACATGCGTCAACTTGCCGTAAATGTTTTGTAATACTGTAAAACAAGGATGCTTTGTACAGTAAAGGATACATTGACCGTAAGCTAAAATAAAAATCAAAGGCCTCCTCTTCTTTGAAAAAACGAAACAACACGATGCAAACAGATTCAAATTATTTCATAATAATTTTAAAGTGCAACTGCTATATATTGCTCAATTGTACCGTGAATGCAAACAAAGCAGGTTGCTTTTCAAATCGTAGAAGTTTTTTATTGGTGAAAGTCTGCGTGATAAATTTTATAAAAATCAGGTGCTTCAAGCTAAATAATTCCAACAAATATAGTGCGGGCAAGTAACTTATATTCTTAACTTGAGTTTTATGATTTTTCTTGTAAAAGTTTTCAAATTTATACTATTTTGTATAAAGTTTCAATTTTGTATACCACTTTGACTGCTAATTTGGGATTCTTTGACCGCTAATTTGGGATTCTTTGACCGCTCGGTCAAAGTATCCCTTGGAAGTCGTCAAAAAGCTAATCACATTATTATTGGTAATTTGTAGATTACAGAGGATAAAACTTTCATAATGCCGGTTCACGTAAATATGGGTATTTTGAAGAAGATTTTAAATTAGCTATAAGTGGCGTTGAAAATGGTTCATTATATTTTATTCTATTTTCTTGGGAGCTTACTATTTTGATAACATTATAGGACTGCTGTCAATTGTTAAGGCTGCCAATAAACATAAAATAGCAAAGGGAACACTTATTAATAAGGTGAAGGGGAAGCACACTGGCAAAGTTGGCCGTCCCTTAGTATTCACAGTTGTGCCAAAATATTATTCGGCCAAAGGCAGCGATAACACCGAAAGAAATGTGCACCTATTTTGGCCATCTCCAAGAAACCTTGAAGGAGATCACTGGTACTGGGGAATCAACTGTTCCTCCAGTGCGTATATTTAACTATGACGAGATAAATTTGGTAGATGATTCTGGTGTCAAAAAATGCATTTTCAAACGCGGTGTAAAACATGCAGAACTCGTTCGAGATTCTTCAAAGGCATCTACATCGGTTATATACTGCGCGTCAGCTACAGGAATGCTATTGCCATCTTATGTGGTTTACAAATCCACTCATCTTTGGCAAACATGAATGGAAGGCGGACCGCCAAAAACCAGGTATAATAGGACCACAAGTGGGTGGTTTGATTCCATTATATTCACTGATTGGTTTGAAAACCTATTCATACCATAAACGCGAAAATTGACTGGGAAGATTGTAGTTATCGGTGATAATCTATCCAGCCATTTACTCCACGAGTTATTGAATTGGCGCAAGCTAATAATATCGCGTTTGTTTATATTCCTCCAAATTCCACCCATATCGCTCAGCCATTAGACGTCGCATTCTACGCCCCGCTGAAAAAATATTGGCGAAAAATGTTGGATGAATGGAAATCAGGGCAAAAGAAAAAGTCCCAGATTTTAACCAAGGAGGCATTTCCAAAGCTCTCGTATACATTGGAGCACAAGTTATCGGATGCAAGTAATGTTACCGTTAACATTATTAGTGATTTCAAAAAATGCTGAATTTCACCATTTGACCCAGTAGCAATAACTAGTCGTCTGCCGAGTAATGAAGATCCGGAACAAGTGCAAAACCTTGTTTCGCAAGCTGTATTAGAATTGCTCGACAAAAGTCGTTATAACATTTCCGATAAGCCTATACGCAAAAGGAAAATGGTACGAGTTCCTGCTGGTAAAGGCATAACCTTAGAGGAAATGGAAGCAAATATCTCCTTGAAAAGCACAAAAACGGAAACCGCTTTGGTGCCGAGAGAAACTCCTAATTTTGAGAACGAGCCATCGACAAGCTCTATTTTAATCGCAAGTCCTACTCGAATCGGTGATACTTATTCCGATGACTCCGACGAGCAATCGATGTGCCCCGCTGATATTCCGTATATGGAAAGGTCAGGTGACGATTAGGGGTCTTCTGATCAGGAGCTACTCAATTAAAATAAATTATTTCATATTTCTAATTGAATATTTCCGATTCTTGTTATTAATCTATTTGCTATTGTAATTGTACCTACCTATGTAATTGACGAAATAAAACGTCATATAAAATCTGCTTGTGTATTCTTTCTGGAAGCCGATTTCATACCAAAATATTGAGAGAAAAGTATTTTTCTCATCTTAAAAAAATTGTAAAGTCTTCAATTTCATGTTTCGCCAGGGATTCATTGATCAAACTAACTTTAAACGTACAAATTATAAAGAGACCTGATCTCAGGTCAAAGTATCCCATTATGGGGGTATTTTTAGACCAGCACCTTTCATAAATGTCACTATCCTTATTTTGATATATTTAATAATAATATCTTACTCAATATAATAACAGTGATCGGCCGCACTTTAAAAAATTCTAAATGTCACCGCATCTCAACACCATAGCCAAACATCTTACTTTTAATTGTAAAACTCTACTAAAGTATCCCTGTTTTACGGTAAGGATTTCCATACAAAAATTTATCTTATCTTCTATTATAAGTTCTATTGAATTATTTGTGTAAGTGAAAAAAAAACATTTTTTTGTTTTTCAAAGTAAATATTCATATTTTCTGATGATCACCACAACTAAAATTCTGAGAAAAACCTACTCACATACATGCACACAATAACATACATTGAATTAAATTTTGTTTTTTTTGTTTGTAGTTTCGGTATAAAAATATTTTTTTTAATTTTTTGAAGTTGAATTTTATATTATTTTTAAATAACTCAATTAATTAAATATTTTTTAATACTTCTTTACTTTTTTTACAACTACGACCCCATAGTCCGAGAGCTAGCAACGTCACGAAAAAAAGAACTTTAGTTCGGTAGATTCTTTGCTATCTTCCCTCTTTCACCATCTGGGTGGTGAGCGGGGCTACGTTTACCTATGCGCATTCCGTTCCAGATGTAACTAAAGCAGTTTTCGAAATAAGTTTAGTTCGATTTTTGTTTTTTTCATCTGTTTTCATAAACATCGAAAAATATAAATTCACCAATCCCAAACAATTGCCTCGTTGCTAGCACCGTGCCAGACGTTCTTTTCTTTCGTTACAAATAAAATGTTTTATTGCGGCTGTAATTTTTATACGAATTAGTTTAATTATCGAATCACATGAAATTAATTTTCCAGGCGATAATTCGGTTGATTATCAATAGCCAGATCAATTCGAGTGTAATAGAGAAGGTGCCATCCCATATGAGTATTCTTGATGCAGGATGCAAGCCGGTTTTCTATAGAAGGGGTAAAAGACGCAAAGAAATATCTCCTCAAAATGTACAGATATCACTTTACTTCTTTAACCTCTTTCCGAGCAAACCTGCTTGCAGGGCAGTAAATGGCTATTCATAATTATGCATTAAAATGTTATACAGAAAATTTGGCAAAACTTTGAAAATTAATTATATCTCAACTGAAAGTAACTCGCATATATGTTTTACACCATCAATCAAAGATGGTGAACGTTAACGTCGAGAAGAATCGGCTCGCCAGGTTTCAATCGGACCAAATCAAATTCGTCCTCATAACTTCACTGCTCAACAGAAAAATGTTCAGTTCAAGGAAGCATTAATTAAATTTTTCATCACCTACTGATCATTTTGGTCATAAAATAATTCACTTAAAATTCAACGAATGCTTCTCTTATCGGGTTGAAAATAATAAAGTCATCAAAGCAACGGAAGAATCATTATCATGAGAAGAATATGAAGAAGCAGATTCTAGGATTATCTACCATATTTGCCAAATTGATATCGACGCTGAAGTTGTAATAAGATGCTCAGATTCAGATATTCTCATTATACTCCTTGGTAACATGGACAATTTTAATCCTTCCTTAAAACTTTGGATGAACATGGGCGTGGGTAATCATGACGTCAATGAATTGTAGAAAACTCTGGGTCCTTCCATCCATATTTAGAGCTTTACAAGATTTCCACGCCATGACATATTGTGATTACAATCCAGCTTTTTTTCGAAAAGGTAAATTGAGGTCTTTCAAATTAGTAGAAGAATCGGAATATTATCAGGTTGCATTTCAAAATATTGTGCATTTGTCACCTTGGAAAGATGTGTTTGTCATATATATAGAGTTCGGCAGATTAACAACGTGAAGGATGTCAGATTTGATTTATTTTCTAATACGTATCAGTCAAAAAATTTCAGTGAAAGTTTTGGGTAAAAATTCAGAAATTTCGATCCATCAAGCTTACCACTTTGCAAAACTGAATTACGGCAGTATTTATTGAAAGTCCAATACGTAACCATATTTTGGAGAAATGCTCACTCTAAATCTCCTACATCTCCAGAAGTCAATATTCAATTCAATTCAATTCAATTCAATTCAATTTATTCAGCAATTGGCATTGTACAATAGGCATTTCTCTGACTCTCTCTTGGGGCTCGGAAGAAAACAATGCAGAGCTGTGGTTGTCATCTTGCCGGCCACAGCTCGGATGAAAGTTGATGATACCTTTCTTGTCTGGAAGAAGAGCCTGAGACAACCGAACAATTTCTGTGTGCTTGTGTGGGCTTTTCCCGAAGCAGGCTGGATACGGTTAGGTCTGCTCTCCTATCTGCGGATGAGCTGAAAAACTTACCTCACTTAGAACTGCTGCGTTTCATTAAGAGTACAGGAAGGTTTTGGTGAGAAGGCTTCTAGCAGGATAGCACAATGGACCACCTTGGTCTCCGTGCTTGAGATATATCGTCCCTCTGCCTTAAAGAGAAAGAGGGCCATAGAGATAGCTGAGATCATTTATGCATAAGAAGTTTGGTCCAATCAATCACTTTATCAAAGCCACGATATAAGATGCGATGTTTATACCCTACCTAGATGATGATATCATAGGATATTTTAAGTTTGTCGTTCAGTTTGTAACATAGCTGTGGTAAAAAATGTCACTAACAGTTAAATGAACATTTAATAAGGCTGAAATTTGCATTCGTTGAAGAAAAATGGTGGAAATTAAATGTTCAAAGACAGAAATTAAAGATCTGACTATCCTCCCCTTTTCCGAATAAAAGACGCCATTAAATAATAATAATAATAATAAATTATATTGATACTCTGCTAATTCATTCAAATATTTACATAATTTTATAAGCTTGTAATAGTAATTTGGTACAGAAGCTCTTCAACTCTTACAAGAAGATCTAAGTATCTAATATTGTTGGATTTATTTACACTGATTCTATGTAAGAACCCTTAATACACGACAATTTTACACATCATTACATTCAAGTCTTCCGTTATTGACAAAGTTAACTATTCTGAAGAGTCCTTTTCAGTAATTATTTCAGGGTCCATTGGGTGGAGCGGAATAACCGTTGTTTATTTAACAATTAGTAAATTAAATAAAACATAAACCGAGAGAACAACAAAGCCATGATTTCGAGATTTTCTTATAAAAGGCGCATAGAACTGTACATTCAGAGAACATTGCGTCTTAGAAGTGAAGAGTTCAACCGGCTTCAACAATTTTTCCAATATAGGCACATGAAATGGATCTGATATTCGTTGCGCTTTTGACTTCATTGCTGTCAATTGGATGCTTTGGAAAGTTACGTGAGTAGTTAAATTAAGTATTTAAAAATATTTTATGATTAAGGTACATTTGTAAATAGCTTCCGACCTTACACCCTGTCAATATGAAGATACTTTATGCGTGAGAAGAACTGCAAATGAACTGATAACCAACTACTCAAGTGGAAGACCTGATATGGGGCTTCTACCTCTAGACCCCTTAAGAACCGAATCAATTGTAATGAATCAAGGAGACAACAGGACCTTCAGTTTTGATCTATGTTTCAAGGATGTTGAAATTAGAGGAATATCTGGTTTGCAATTTGAAAGAGCTGTGTAAGTTTTGTGTAGACAAAAAATATTTACGTTCAAAAGTGTTGTAAGGAATTCCCTTATTAGTGGCTTCGGTAAAAATCCAGCAAGAAGTAAATTTGAATTGTATGCGAAAGTTCCAAAGCTGGAAATTACGGGAAACTATATCGCTTCAGGAAGAATTATGTTCTTGCCAATTGATGGAAATGGAGAATTCAGGGTAGTTGTAGAAAACATCATCAGCGGTCTAAAGTTTAAACCAAGGCTTGTTCAGGTGAATGGGAGCGAGTACCTGAAAATAGAAAAAATTAAAATTCGAATAGAACCTGAACGGTAGATAATTTTTCAGAAATTAAATTTGTCATTCATTTATTCCTTGATTATTTCCAGAGCAAAAATTGATCTTAAAAATTTATTTAATGGAGATAAACAATTAAGTGGTGCTATTTTGGAATTACTAAATCAAAATTGGGACGAAGTTTGGCAGGAGCTGTCCGCGCCTGTAGTTGAAATCGCCGAAAACCAAACGAAAGAAATTCTACAGAACATTTTTGATAAGAATCCGTACAAAGATTTTTTTTCAGATTCTTGAAGACATTTTACTGCTGTTTAAGAAAAATTTAATTATTTTTACATATGTATGTATATATATATAGTGAATTGGAGTTGTATAGTAATTGTGAAAATAGTGAAAAAAAAGATAGAGATAATAACAGATTTCATTTTTAATTAGTCTGTTATGGACGAATTGTACAATAATCGATAATTAAAGCCGTAAAAGTTGACTTGACTAGTAATAGGCTTTGTGTTGATTGTATTGTAAGTTGTACATTTTTATTGAGGAGAGTGCTAACCGTTTTATTCAGTGCAGCCAGCGTTGACCTATTGTATTAAAGAGTTAGGAACTATTTCCTAGGAAGCCAGTTTCTTTTGTGCACTGCATTTTCCGCTTCTTATTTCCACAGTCTGCTTGCACATATTTTCTGTTTCGTCTCGTGAAATTGCAAATACATTCACATGGTGCTAGCAGTGTCATGTAAGCAACTTAGTTATACATGGAATTGATTCCTGCGCGATTTTAGATGTTGCTGATTTTTTTTTTGTATAACGTTGATTATGGGCAGACCTATATATCCTTCTATTGGAGTTTTGACTGTATTTTCACCCATCGGGATCCAGCAAAAATGGTTCCAGTTTCATAAATTCTGGCTAAGATCATTCCATTTATAACTAAAACAAATGCAAGCGTGTATGGAACATGAAGGCGGATATTAAAAAAAAAACCATTCTCAAGTTTTTTTTTATCATCCGTATAGCTTGAGTACTTAGAATTATAATCGCTAGAAGACTAATTAAAACCTGTCGATACACCACATTTATCAAATCAATTCAATTCAATTCAATTCAATTTATTCAACAATAGGCATTGTACAAATGAGAATGAAATTCTTTTGTGTTGTACAAGTTAAGACAATATAATTAATAAGATAAGAAGAAATCTTATACTATAAAGTTACACTAACTTACAGCTAGACCTACAAAACTACAAAGCTAAGAAAAAATAAGGAAAAAAAAATATATAAGAAATAATAAGAAAAAAAAATAAATTAAAATATGGAAGTACTCTAGGAAGAGTAGTAAATCAATGCATTTTGATTGAAGGTGGTCAATGTACTTGACAAAAGCGATCTTCGCAACGAAGCTGGCAATGAGTTCCACAATTTGATAGCTTGGATGAAAAACAGGCGTCTACTAACGAGGTAATTAGCATTAGGCAAAATAAGGGTCATTGTTCGGCTGGACCGAGCGAACGTAAGTAAGTCGAACAGGTATTTAGGTTGCGAAAATTTGATAATTTTAGCCACATATGAAATCAGTCGAAGCTGCAAGTAAGCTTCAAGAGTACAACCGAAGACTGAAGAAGCATGTTGCGAAACATGATCAAATCTACGAAGGTTATATATATGCCTAATCATGGAATTAAAGCATCCTCCAGCAGACAGAATGAAGCCTACCATAGATCTCACACCCATATGTTATTAAGGGAACCAGTAGTGTCCGCACTAAATGCAATCTGGTTTGAGTAGGCGTAAAGGAGCCTGTGACCCAAAGCGAACGAAGGCCACCGTAGATTCTACGTATGATAAATTTAATGTGATCGTTCCATTTCAGGGTCTTATTAAAAATTACGCCGAGATTACGAACCGATTCAACATATGGAATTAAGTTGTTATTAAGAATGATCGGAGGGAAGTACGACGTGTCGATAGAAGTCTTGTAAATAACCAAAGCCCTCGATTTCACTGGATTGATGAGGAGATTGTTTAGGATGGTCCACTGGTGGATTCTCTCGAGGTCTTCATTCAAACAGCTAATGCCATCCTCAATTAAACCAATAGGCCTAGATAGATACGCCTGCACATCATCTGCAAAGAGGTGCATTTGACAATGCTTAGGACAGGTAAAAATATCATTTATGAACAAAGAAAAGAGTAATGGACCAAGTATTGATCCCTGAGGAACCCCAGATATAACAGAAAATGGAGATGAATACCTATCGGCTGAAAACACCATTTGCATACGATGAGTAAGATAGGAATAGACAAATTTTGTAGCCTGCACCGAGAATTGAAAATTATCAACCAGTTTCTTGCAAAGCAGTGAGTGATCAACAGTATCAAAGGCTTTGGAAATATCATATTAAACCCGTAAATTTATCCTCATCAAGAGCTATCCGAATATCGTTAGTCACCTTGAGCAAAGCAGAGGTACAGCTATGGTTGCGTCGAAAGCCAGACTGAAAATCATGTAGCAAGTTATGAGCAGCAACGTGTTCAGTTATTTGAAGAAAAACTACTTTTTCAAATACTTTGGAAAGAAAGGGAATAATGCTAATCGGACGAAAATCAGTGTGAGCAGAGCTTTTAGGGATTGGTATGACCTTTGAAAGTTTCCAGTAAATGGGAAACTGGCATCTCAAAATGCATGTATTGCAAATATGAGCGAGAGGTGCAAGAAGATGAGGAAGCAGAATACGGATAAATTTTGGATTAATGCCATCGATACTCGTTGCATTTGACTTAATACTGCAAGCTGCATTAAATATGTCAACTTCGATAGCGCGATTGAAGCTAAATGTATTGGAAGCATGCGGAGTCATTGAGGAAATATCGGTTACATTACCATTATACAATCTCGCATGAGATAGAAACTGTCTATTAAGTTCATCAGGATCTTCAAAGCAACCAAAATTTCTAGAGGAACCAATACCTATAGATTTCAAATTCTTCCAAAGTTGTTTAGTAGGTACATTGGTATTTAGAATAGATGAGAAATATATTTTCTTCGCTCGACGGACGGCATTAGTAACTTGATTACGCAAGGATCGAAATTGGTTCCAAAAAACTGTAAGTCGGTATCGTTTCCATACAGTGTAAGCCCTATTGCGCAACTGAATCAAGTGTTTAATATTTTCTGAAAACCAAGGACAATCCCTGCGCCTAACACGTTTTGTGACAAGAGGCACATACTTTTCGTGAAGATAATTGATCGCATCAATTACCAATTCAACTTGGTCATTAACATCGGTAAGATAATTGACGTTATCCCAAGGGAAGAAAGTACCTTCGTGATGAAGCTCATTTAAATTAATCGCATTATAATTACGGAAGGAAATAGAACTCTGAATAGAAGGTGTCTGCAGATGGAAGTTATATGTGAGAAAAATAAGGTCATGGTCTGATATACCCGGCAATGAAGCTTGGTTCATGAAATTGATTTTGGACTGATCAGCGATTAGAAAAATATCAAGGAGTGAAGAGGTTGTATTGGTAACACGTGTTGGTTCGCTAGTAGGTCTATAAAGACCTACAGATAATATAAAGTTTTCAAATGAGTTTGAGCTAGAACCATCAAGAAAATTTATGTTAAAATCGCCACATATTATGACGTCACAAAACTGCGGAACAATGTGGGTAAGATCATTTTTGAGATTATCGAGATTGATGTGAGGTGGTCTATATACGCACCCAATGAGACATTTATCGAGACCTGAACCAAGCTGACAAAAGATATATTCAGCACCAAGGATAGAGCTTTCACTACACAGGACAGGTTTATAATGATATCCTTTCCTGAAGTATATGGCAACACCACCACCAGTGCGGCATGAGCGATCATTACGAACAACTTCATATCCGGGTATCTCAAAAAGTCTATTATTCAGATCAGGCTTAAGCCATGTTTCAGAAACACAGATCACGTCCACATCAGAACCCTCAAAAATCATTCGCAATTCATCAATTTTCGGGAGCATGCTTCTTGCATTGAGGTGACAGATTTTCAATCCATTACTTTGCCTAGAAAGTATATTAATAATTATGCGAATATTATCTGATCCATCCAAGCGATTCATATTAGTCACCATCAAAATAAAAATCAATAAAAATCATATGAAAGATTAAATCAAGCACATAGCCAAGCTCAATTAATGCATAAGAAAACAGATTAATTAATAGGAGGAAGTTAATGTTTACAATAATTCGATAGAAAAAATTCATGACAAGAAAAATACTGAGAACTCCCTCAATTAGATAAGAAAAGGTACTTAATAGAAATCTAATAATTAATCTAAAAGACAGTTTAAACAATATGAAACAATCTGATGAAACATATTTAAGTAAATTCATTAATTCAGTTAACCTAAACCTAAGAAATTCATGCAATCTAAAAACGACTGAGAAGCGAATCATCCTCGATCACATCATCAGGTACCGCATCCAATATCCAAAATCAATTCAATGCATAGCAATTAACTATAGGGCATCCAAGGTCAAAATTCGTTCAGCAGCTACACCATGCGGCCTCCGGACCCACACATACCCAGACTGAGAATAAACACTGAGTAGTTGTTTTTGTTTTTTTAGTAAAAGGGCCTTGCGCAGAATTTGATAATTTAATGTTGTAAGACTCTCATTGATGTAAATAAGAGGCGAGTCGGAACTGGTATCTATAGCCCCTATGCCGACATCCCGTAAACATAAGCATTTGTTTTTAATATTGTTCTTTCGCAAAAATAAAGTTTTTCGGGTTGCTGTGAGAACGGTGTTTTTATCCTCTGGGCTATTAAATTTAATTATAATAGCAGAACCTTTAATGTTGTCAATCTTATGTCCGACCCTGAAGATACGATTAGGCTTAACACCATCAATGTTGATATTTGTGCAAAGTGAGGTAAACATTTGAGTTAGATCTTCATTCCTCAAGAATGGAACGCCGGTGATAACATCATCAGAAGCCTTATGACCACGCTCGATAGACTCCAATCTATTTTGTAGTAGTGTTTGTTGCTTTTCAAGTGACGAGATTTTAGTGCTAAGTTCACTAGTTTTTTGATTGAAAATATCAATGAGTTTAAGCTCCAATTCGGTAATGGTAGTTTTGAGACCTTTAATGGCCTCACCAATGTTCCTCTGGAAGCTTTTAGTAAGAACCATTATTTTTTCATCCATCAGAGCGAACAGTTTCGACATTTCAGTCTTAATGCTGATATCTTGAAGAGACGGAGAAGACATTCCGGATGCAGATGTAGTAGTGCTACCAGCACGAGTGACTCGTTGAGTGCTTGTTGTTTGTGTGAAGCCAATGTATTTAAAACACCCATGGCCCATGGCCGTGCCCGTCAGCGAATTAAATCAACATTGCCAGTGATTGTTCTCAAGATCTCATATCGTACCAAGGGATAACAAAACGCATTCACACGCTCTGCTGATTGCCGGAAATAAACCTTTATCCTATCTCAAGCATACATTTCACTCGATACCTTCTATCTTTCTTCAAGGAATTGTTTTTTTTTTGTCGGTAATCTCACCATGCAATGCAAATGCGTTCAGTCCCAGCCACGGGAAGACGTTAGCTTTTGACATGTTCCTGCTTTTGGGCACTTGGGTCCTATTATTGCATAATGAAGGCAGATTTCCTATTCGTAATGCTGTCAAAACCATTCGGAATCGACACATGTGGTATTCTTGAAATTTGAATGCTTGATATACCGAACGCAAACCCTTCGATATTTAACGAGTGGGTTCAATCATTCATTATGCCAATCGAAAACTGAATTACCTAGAATTCTACGGAAGAACAAGTAAAAAAGCTAGATTTGGTTTAAGACCAATTCTTAATGTGAAAGCCCAATGAACGCGGCAAGCGTCGCGTCTCTTTGACAGTTAAATAGAATATACGTGTTTAAAACCACGTGTTTGTATAACGAATCATACCACGATGTGACTCTCAGTCACTTATTATGATTATGGGAATAATTAAAACAGAGTTTTTTGTTTTTAGTTTAAATTCATTTATTTATTCAAACAAACTATATATAAATTTTGTTAAAGAAAGAATTTTTTGGGATTCTCCGGTATATAGCAAAAGCTAAAAAATGTTCTAATTTGTTATTTCATCACACAACTCATTAATTTTTGGTGACAAGTTTCAAGTCTTGGTTTGACTCATCAACAGGTCCCAAATAGCGAAATTGGGTGATTTGAAAAACAAATGAAAAAAAGAAGAAAGAAATGAAAAGTTTGAGAAAAACAGAAAAAACAATTTTTTTATTTATTAAAAAAATGTAAAATTTTTTTTAAAGAAGCAGATTCATTCGAAGCGAATCGAACCTGTATACGCCACGTAGTGGGCTGAAAAATAAAGAAGAAAAGGAAGAAGAAGAACAAAATTAGGTTTAACCCGGTAAAAAATCCAAAAGAGGAATCTTTTTATTTACTATATATAAAGATAAAATATTATACACACGTCATATATTTTTTGATTTCAAATTATGTTTAAAAAAAAAATACATTCAAAAGATAAGAAAAACTGTATTTTTTGATACAAGTTCTGCATATGATAATCTTTATTGAGTGTTCTGTCCACATATTTTTTTTGCATATGCTACAACACTGCTTTGACACCCTGCTTTTTTTGGGTGGGTACATATGATAGCAACGCCGAATGTCGCCCTTAGTCGATGTATCATCTCGCTGGGTTTCAACTTCCATGCTGGTGGATGCGTGGTCACGCACTTCATTTATGCTTGCAACAGTACATTTATTCAAGTAACGAGTATTGCGGCGCTGTATGCGTGGTACTACCATATCCTGGACCAAACTTTTTAGGAACAACTTGCGTCGTAGTTTTGATTTCGAACGATTCCAATTCGGATTCCAAAACATCAACTCCTCCTTTTGTTGTGTTATAAAATGTGTTGATTTTAGATTTATTTTTGTTATTCACATCAATTTCTGCAACATGATGTAATGTTGATAATAAGAGGACAGCCTTATCTTTGATTTGGTACATAGCTTAACAACGAAATAATTTTTCTAAAGCCAAATATCTGGCTTTCAACTTCTCGCTGTCTATGCGGTAAAAATGCGGGCGGAATGCATCTTTTATTTTTACGTAGAGTTGCAATAGACGTCAGCCCCACTTTCAATAAACTTTGAGCCAGTTCATAACTCGTAAAGAAATTATATAATGTGATATTGCAGTTACTGTTCTGAGATGGTATGCACAGTTCCTCACCGCATCTCTGTCCCAAATTTTGTCCTCGATTGGGTCCTTCCTGTCCAAGATACGGGATTTCTTTAAATGGATAGCTGTTGTTGCTGTCGCATATCCAAAAAATTTTAATGCCATACTTGTGCGGTTTTGATGATATGTATTGCAAAAATGATAAGGAACTAGCTGTTCATCAATCGTCAAAGTTGGTCCAGGGATGTAGTGTTTCAATAAATTTTTGTTGATTATTTCCCAAAAATCTCGAAATGGCGCAAACTTATCACGTTCTCGGCGTGCTGCCCGTGTGCTCTTATCGTCGAATCTCAAGTGGCGGCGTAAATTGGCGAATCTATTCCTTGACATGCACGCTCTAAATAAAAGGTTGCCGTGTAAAGGGTCCCAAAATTCTCCAAATTCACTTATGCCTTCCTTTTTTAGACCCGCGTTTATAACAAGGCCAATAGAAGCTTGTATTTCAATTGCGTCCGTTTTTTTCCAATTATCAGCAGCCACTCTCTGTCCTTCCATATTGGTGTATTTCACAATAATGTTAATAATTTCTTTATCGAAGAATAATGAAAAAGCATCCACCATTTTTTCCAAGGTAGATTGTAGGACTATCATTCGCTTCTTCACCATATTCATCACTGCTACTCAAAGAAAGCTAATCATCAATATCGGAATTGTTTTCTGCTGCATTTATTATGCTTTCTGAACAATCACTTTCATAGTCTTCCAAATCAGCCTCATTATCATCACTGTGTCACTTAGGTTATCCATAGCACGACGAATTTCTTCCTCAGCCAAAATAGTGTTCTTTCGTTTAGCGATTTCTGTAAAAGGGGCTTATAACGCAATTGAATTTTTGAAAGCGGGACAATAACGCGGAAAACTAAATAAATCGATAGATAAAGATTCCATTTGTATCACAACTAATATCAATTGTACATAAGCTTCTCACGTGTTGAACTATTGGACCAAAAACACAAGTATTCTTGATGCAGTATGCAAACCTGTTTCAAAGGCAAGAGGTCAAAAGAAGCACACACATCCCCCATTATAGTGCCTGTATAAAACAATATAACCGTACTTTCCATTGGTATTCTATATGCAATATACAAACCGATTTTCCTGGGAATAGGTGAGAAGAGCAAAAAGATATCTCTCGAAAGTGCAACTATATCTCTTTGCTTCTTTTCACCACTTTCCTAGAAAACCGGTTTGGATACTGCACCAAGAATACTCGTGTGGGATGGGTTATTGAACATATCTTTTGTTTTTGTGTACTCACACACAAGCATCTCCCATTTTACAGTACCTGTATAAAACAATATAACCGTACTACCATTGGTGCACAACAGTCACAAATACTATAATAATTCCCACATAATTGGATGCAAGTTAGGACATGTCTCAATAAGTATGATTCGCATAAAGGTTTATTTATAATGTACATATTCCGCAGCATAGCGTAATAATGTACTGTGTGACTGTGAGTCACATCGTGGTATAATAATACACATTTTGTGAAAGGGGTTAGTTTTTATATTATGACTAACTCCAAATTTACAAATACTTATTTTTTTAGTGTTAATTGTTAATTTAGAGTAAAAACTAAAAAAGTTTTTTGGAAATGCAATATGAAATAATTAAAAAATTTAAAGTCAAAGTTCAAATGTGACTCAAAGTCACATCGTGGTCCGATTAGGGTTAAGTTCGTGCTGGCCAAATGGCTGCCGCGCTTACCGGATTCGACGCGAAAGTAGAACAATTTTCTACTTTTAACGCGCGGCAGATGCGTTGACAGTCCTTTTGATTGTCAATTGTCTTGTCCAAGGTAAGATATTCAATCAATCAATCATTTTATTTACCTAATTTGTACACAAGATTAGAAATCTTATAATAATACAATGCAAAATACGGCTATGTTAGCTAATAAACTACAAAATAAAATTAGAATAAAAAGAGAGAGAAAAATTAAACGTAATACTTACAATATATTAGAAAAATAGTAAAAATAGAAAGGGAAAGAAAAGAAAAAGAAAAGAAAAACAATGCGGAAAGATAAGAAGAAAAGAGTTCGACACAATCAGCTGTAGTAATTAGTGAAATACAATTACGTCATAAGTTGCTTAAATTCACTGATAGAAGTAACACTCTGTGCATAGGGGGTAGCGAATTGCAAAGGCGTGCAGCCTGGACAAAGTAAGATCCCTCAAGGATGGATGAATTGAAACGTGGAATTAGAAGTTTACGCCCTCTCAGGATCTGCAGAAAATTGACTGTACAAAAAAGATACTCTGGCTCACCGGTGCGAATAAGATTATGCAGGAAAATCAGTGCTTTACCCTTTAGGTACGTCTAGATAGATAGGTAGTCTAGATAGACTACAACCCAATATCAATGATCTATATAAGGAGACATATGAGCAGAACGACACACACCGAAGTCAAACCGTATACAGTCGTTGAAAGCAATCTCAAGCTTTCAATTGCAAACAGAGTCTAGTCTCATGTATATTAAAAAGCAAAACGCGGCACCAAAAGTGTCCTAACTAGTCTCAAACGCAAATCGGTCTTTTAGAAGATTTGACAACACATCGAAGATTGCAGCCATAGCTCTAGTAGCTATATAGAACTGTTCTATATCCCTTTCCTTTAAATCAGGGGTCTCCAAACTACGGCCCGAGGGCCACATCCGGCCCGCGGACAGATTTTGTCCGGCCCGCGGAGAGCTAGCATACTTGAAAACTACTTTTAGAGAACATATTTTTTATAGCAAATTAAATTTAGTTTACTGAAGTATTCTAATTTTATGTTGAATAATTATTAATATGACATCTACATTGATATGGTCATGGGCTAACTACTCATAACATTGTTGTAGGCTTATTGTTATTGTTTTTGTGATAAGTTGGATAAAGAAACACAGAATTGTAATGAGTAAAGACATGTATAATATGCAGAAAATTTAACTTCAGTATATAATAACTAACAAATTATTGAAATGAATCCAACTAACATTTTATACATTTTAAATAAAAACATAACTTATAACAAGCATAATGACATATGAAATACTAATGAGATTTATGTATTTGAGAGTTTCCACTGACAATAGTTTGTAGTTGTGGACTAATTTTACTTGTACCAATTATTAAAAGAGATTTAAGATGCTCATCAGTTAATTTAGATCTGTAAACATTTTTTGTGTACTTCATTTTGGAGAAGGTCTTCTCACACAAATAAGTAGTACCAAAAACAGAAAACAGCCCACGAGCAAATTTATGCAAATTATCAAATTGTGTCAGTGGAAGACTCTTATAAAATTCCAACAAAGATGAGTTTTGATATTTGTTCTTAATTATATCACTGCGCTGTAGATCAATCATTTCCATTTGAAGTTCCGGGGCTAGGGTTTCAATGTCAGTATCAAAAGGATTCTGAAAAATCTTAATTTGATTCGCAATGGCATCAAAGTCCGAGAAACGAGTATCAAAATCTATTTTCAAAGCACTCAAAGTTTCGATTGCAAAATCGATAGGAAACTCAGTCTCAGTGGTGTGGCTGAATATTTCACATGTTTTAAAATGTGAAAAACATTTACTTCGTAGTTGTGATTGAAACAGTATCAATTTCTTCCGGAATGGTTTGATATTAGTGTATAAATCAGGAAGATGCTGGTTTTCTCCTTGCAATCTCAAATTCAGTTCGTTCACATGTTTTGTCAAATCAACATAGAATACTAACTTCCACAGCCATGCGTTGTTTTGTAATTCAGTAAGAGGGCGATGCTTTTTATTCAAAAAAATTTCGATCACTGCTCGAAGTTCAAAAAAGCGCTGAAGGACTTTCCCACAACTAAGCCAACGTACGGCAGTATGATAAAAGTAAGTCATTTTCTCCAATCTCTTCAATAAATTGTCGGAATTGTCGGTGATTCAGCCCAAAAGATCTGATAAAATTAACAGTTGATATGACTGGTTTCAGAACTTCAGACATATCCAAACATTTTCCGCACAAAGACTGTTGATGAATGATACAATGTAAGACTAATGGTTTTGAGCCACCGTCATTTTCTACAGCCTTTGACACAAGAGCGACCACTCCTTTATCTTTCCCACTCATGTTTTTGCCTCCATCAGTTGTAATACATTTCAAGTTTTTCCATCGAATGTTCTTTTGATTAATAGCCATTTCAACTCCTTTAAAAATATCTGTACCAGTAGTTGTGCCATGAATACTATACATATCAAGAAGTTCTTCATGCACTTCATAGCTTTTATCTACTCCTCGAATATAAATCAACACCTGAGCAGTATCTGACACATCCGTTGACTCATCCAAGGCCAAAGAAAACCACTCAACATGTCCATTTTTGTCGAACAGTTGAGAGGATATATTTTCAGCGATGTTTCATCTAATAATTCCTAAATATTCATTATTTCACTTTTAATTAACAACTCAAACTTTTCTATCACTATTTCTTTTTTTATAAACAAATCTCCAGATTACGAACTGTCAAAATGATGCGCCGCGATCATTTGGTCATGCTCAAATTCTACACGCGTCTGCCGCAAAAAAGCGGAGAACTCTAAAAGCGAAGCTACACCTGCCGCGTCCATTGGGTTTTCACTTTTATGATACCCTAGATGAATGCCAGTATAAAATTTTGTATGGTCACCGATCTACTCAAGTTTGATTTTTGAAGTGGATAGAAAAAATTATTATAACCAATTTTGTAGGATTTCGTATTCTGAAGAAGTTTTTAGTTCAATAAAAATGTCTAGTACTGATCGTTTTTACAGTAAATATACGTAACCTAAATTTTTATATGGCAACACCAAGAAGGGATTGCCCGATTTTGTCAATTTTTTAAATTATATTTACTATTTTTATGAACACACTATGTACAAAATATCAACGCTCTATGTTGAAGCGTTCTCGGGGAGTGTCCAAATATGTAGTGAGAAATGATATTTTTGTATGGCAACTCTACGAAGGAGTTATCCGATTTGTCCCATTTTTGAACTTAATTTTACTTTTTTTTTAAAGCCCGTGTGCAATATTTCAGCTCTCTAAGTACACGTGCTCTGGAGTTATGTGGACAGCCGGTCGGACGGACAGACGGACATGCAAAAATCAAAACAACTTTTAATTTTATGCATGGCTGTCCAATCCATTTTGCTCTACCATCATTATTCTTTGTCTTTGTCCCCCGTTCTATATAAAAGCAAAATAATATACGAATTATATATTAAAGTATTATCATACAAATTTAATAAAACAAGAATTTTTTTTGTAATTTTACAGTATTTGCTTCGTAAGTTATGTTGAAAAACTTTAACACCTAACACTCTAACTGATAATAAACTGTTAAGATCCATCCAGTCTTTATACTGGACAGTTTACTCAACGCTCTCTACAGGAGAGCCAGTTGACCAATCCCGTTGAGCATTTAACACGAAACGCCCTTAAGCGAGGCCATATACAACCAATATGGGAGAGGAAATTCACCCTGTCATATTAATTGCTTGTTTCTTTTATTTATTTATTTATTTATTTATTTTTTAACACTTCTTTCTCCTTGCCACTGCTTGATGAGACTCATTCCACACTTAGCTCGCCTGCAACGTCTAGGTCGTGCAACTTGTTTCCTCGTCAATTGAAGAAGCTCTTCCGCATCTTTGATGGCATATCGGTCATTTCATAAAACTGCTTTATCTAGGCTGTACCCTCCTAGGATTTTCAGTCGCCACTGGCAAGTGTTATATGAACACCAAGTCTTCTTTTTTATATAATCTAGGAGATTGACGCGTCTCATTATTCGTTTCAGCACTCTTTCTCTAAGCTCGGCCACCGAAAAGTTTTCTTCTACCTCTTATTCAATTGTATCTTGTAGAGCAAGAAGCAGGATGTCTCGCGGTTTATACGACAATACTAGCTTACGCGCGTCATATTAGTAGTTGAATTCTTTAAAGTGCTCAGAGCCCAAATATTACTATCCCAGTCGCAACCCTCTGGCTCCTGTGTGAAAGTGGTGATGGCGCCCTTTATAGTCCTGAAGTACTTCTCGATTTAGCCAGTGGAACGTGGGGTTTGCATGGTGGTGACAATATGCTTAACTGAGTTCTCGTAACAATATTTCTCAAAGCGCTTAGAGGTAACAGTGGTACCGCTATCGATGACAATTATTTGCGCAATTCTAAAGTATTGGCTGACTTCATCTAAATATGTTGACGACTTCCTTCCTATTAGCCTGTCTGGCGGTTTAAGCAATACCAATAACATAAAATTTTCTGTGCTTGCTCTTTGCATACAGACCTAAATGATCAATATGGATTGTATGGAATGGTATTGGTTTCCGGTCGCCTTATTGTTTAGGCAGTTTGTGCAACTAGCTTCATATGTCGAAACCAGAAATATTTTCTCAATATTTCTAGAGTTCTGTCAACTCCAGGACGACTTTTGTCATCATGAGGTTATCTAGTTAGCCGCCACCTAACATCTTTTGGTATTACAAAACGATTTCCGTTGGGCGTATTTTTAAGACCCTTCCTTTCTCTAATATGAAGTTCCCTTGATGCCATCCTTTTCATTAGTTTGAAGAATTTCTCCCGTTAGCACTTTTCGTATTTCGATAATAATTTGAGCCTCTTCCCTTTTTATCACTGCTAACCAATCGTCGTCTGGAGTCCCTATCACCATGATCTTATTTAATACGTCTGCTGCTGCGTTTCGTGTCCTGAGATGGGCATCGGCTAAGCGAGCCTGCATGGGATAAGTTGTTAGCCGGTCGGAATACCAATTCAAAGTCATACTCCGCTATCTTCAACCATCATCATGCTATCCTAGATACTAAGTTTTTCTTCGCTTGAATTTGCCGTAACGAAATGCAAATCTATTATCACTTTAAATTTCCTATGTAGTAGTTATTGGTTTAAGCCTTTATAGGAATTCCACCACAGCTAGGGCTTCCACCTGACTCTGTTGCCGTTTGTGGATCGACTAAATTATAATACTGGTCTCATATTTCCTCCCGTTTATTGCACCAGTAAGCCTGGATTATTTTATATTCGTGGACTAACCACCATTTATTTCTTCATCAAACTCGATCCTTATTGTTTATTATTCGCTGGTCTTGGTCGTTGTTTTTTCTTGTTTTTAATTTCAGAAAGGCCACATCCATTAACTTGTAGCAGAATGGCTATGAGATCGTTAGACATGGACCCAAAGAATAATACAGATAAAAAGAGATTTTACTAATTACCTATACTTAGAAGGAGCACAAGGATTAATAAATTACATTTTAATTATCTTTTATTACTAATTAATTTGATTTTTAATATAAAGTTCATTTTAATTATACGTATGACTAAACTACTTTTCGTAAATTTTATTTTACTATCTCATAAGATACTACAATAAAATCTTTTTAATGAGAATTTATTGTTTTATGTCGTGTATGAAATTTCAACAAAACTTTTTCGAAGTGGTTTCTGAATGCAACACAGTTCCTTCGGAATTCATAAAATACTTACTACAAGATGTAGTCATCACTCCATCTAGCCCCCTTCAGCGTTAGCGACCATCTTCGTATCAGAGCACAAAATTTATAAATCTTTTCAATTTAACATAATTAACTACATTTAGACCGGAGCTATTTAGGACTAAGTAGTTTTACGTAAATCGACTTACGTTGACAGTTGTCAAATTAGTCAAATTTGTCTACTACTTCATGAAGAAAATGAAAAATAATATTTATAGTTTGTTTGTTTTGTACACCTTATGCACAAGAGAAGAGAATGGAGCATTGAAAATATTTAAAAATTTCTAAGTTTCTGAATTATTCATCATCCTGAATACTTTCTTTTGACCAGTTTACATTGTGTGCCTTCTTAATTCCATTCATTTTCATTAAAACTAAATAAAAATTCTTTCTATTAATAAACACGTTTGAAAAGACTTCCTTATGTGAGGTTTAGGTCTACGTTTCTTAAACTATTTTTTTATGTCAATACCGCATCAGATACCGGATTAAAGTAGGACTAATTGTTCGAAATATGGCATGTTAAGACAACGGCATATTAGTTCTACGTAAGTCGACTTACGTCAGACTAGTCCTAAATGGCACAGTCTAAACAGGCTCATTGAAAAGTAACCTTTTTATCTGGAATTTTCGATGTCTGTTCGTTTTTTTTTTTTTAATCTTCTTCAATGAAGGCTAGTTTTAACCGATATATTGCAATTGTTATTTCTTTTCCTTTGAAGTTTAAATCGAAATTTTCATTATTTCTTTTAACGTTAAGACAGTTAAGAGAAATTTTAGTTCTATCAATTCTTATCTACAGACGCTTAATTCTTTTGGAACATATATTTTGGAAGTTGGAGCTCTATAACCGATCGGAATCATATTCTACATGGATCTCTTAATTTAGCAATAAAATTTGTAGGACCCACAATTTGTTCTGGGAAGTCTATTACGAATACGTCTGGTACCCACTCGTAAACTTATTATGCTGCAGAACAATTAAAATCTTCTTTTATGGTGGTTCTGAATTCTAGAAGTATAGCGGTAATTTGTAAAACCCAATTAATGTTGTCCTCTTTTGTTCTAATGGTAGTTTTTCTGTCTGTGGAAACGTTCGATCATACCATTGACGATGATACGGCGAAGATTGTATTCTGTGTGAATCCAATATTTTGGCGAACTCCGCGAATAGTTTAGAATTACACTCCTTGGTCTGCCGTTATTTTAATGGTATCCCGAAACGTGGTAAATATTGGTCATAAAATGTTCCTACGACAGTTTTGGCTGTAATATCCTTTAATGGGTATATCTCAAGGTGAAACAATCCATTATGGTTAAAAAATAAGAAAATCCATCTGAAGGTGGTAGAGGACCTAACAAGTAGATATAAATGGAGATTTTGTATGGAAATTTATCTTTATAAATTTTTTGGCAAGCTATACAGGTTTTTGACCAAAGTATTTAGCAACTACATATATTAATTTCCTTGTAGCACTTCTTCCCAAATGTGATAAATTGTGTAACAAATTAAAAATATTACGTTTAAGTAAGTTAAGAACTTACGGGCGACTTGATTTCGCAGATATATCGCAGCAAATATTCTATCAGCAGATGGAATTTTAATTTCTAAAGGTAGAGTTTCGAACTGTTTGGTGTGAAATAATTAAGTTTTTTAATTCCTCGTCTTTCTTCTGAAATTCAGCGATAAACACTAAATCAATCTCAGAGTCCATTAGTTGTACCTTTAATCTTGGCAATTCAGAAGTGTGATCTGAGCGTGAAAAGAAAGGAGCGAAGAAATTGCGATAATTAAATAAGTCTCCTCTAACAAAATAAAAAGTGAGCGCAAGTCTTAAAAACCGTAAAAAACTAGTGAACTATAAGGATGATGCAAGCACGAAGCGACAAACTGTTAGTACGCAAATTAAAAGAGAAGTTGGCAGAACTAGATGCCCCTACAACGGGGACAAAGGCAGAGCTAGTTTTTCGTTTAATGGAAAAGTTAGGCATTGAAACAGTCACAGTTGAAGAAAGAGATGAAATGGATAGTGTATCCAATTTGGACCAGTTGAAAGCGGATATGAAGAAATTAACAAATTTGGTTATGACATTAGCGCAACAGATATCGGTAGTGCAGAACTCGACCAGCAGGATACCAACGCAAGTGATCTCGCCTTTGGTGGAGGTGAATTACGTAACCATAAGCAGATCTTTAATGCTTAGCACCTTAAAACGAGAGGGGGCTATAATGGCGAAGAGTTCCCCATCGAACATCAACATTGGTATTGCAACGATATCGCCATCAAATTTTGTTGCAGAAGACTTCTCAAATTTAACGCCGCAAGACCGATTAATTTTCATTAAATTCGAAACAATTTATTGCTCGAATAACTCAACTATTCGAAGCATTCTCTTGGGAGTTCATGCAGAATTGTCCAACGCCCGAAACTCAAGCAGATATTCACATAGCAATGATGAAACTTCTCGACAGCCTAATGACGCACTAGAACGCTTTGTCTACAGAATGCAAGCTAAAGGTGTAAGAGGTGGCTTATCAGAAGCATCCACTATTAAGTTTATACGCAGGGCATTAAAGCATACAGAGTTGCAGTGCGCTATAGCAATTAGAATGGAATGCTCAACGCCATTTGAGGATATTTTGAGACTGCTGAAAGAAGAGAAGACATCTGGAATACGCACCATTCATCCATGGGCACTTGAAGAATATTTCAAGATAAATCTGTCCGTACTTTCAATTTGAATTTTCTCATTCAGTTGATATCCACACAAATAATTGTCAATTTTCTTATTTAATCCACCCAATCAGAAGTGGAAATCTAAAAATAATTACACCACCGGATCGTGTAGAAACGGTTCGAAAATGTTACAACTGCTTTGAGCAAGGTGATTGATCAATCCATGGTACAAGACCTCAATGGCGAATACGTTACGAAAAATGCTTCAAGTCTGGACCCGACGAACAACAATGCCCAAACAGAAAGTTACCAAATGCAATCGGTCTGACAAGAATACTCGGCACATTGAAATAAATTACGAAACGAAGGGAACAATCACCAAGTCAATAAAAATAAACGGAAATCAAAGTAATGCACTAATTGATAGTGGCAACGACTGTTCTCTGATCCAAAAGTCCAATTCGTCGTCATTGGGATAAACGGTACAGCTACACAAAAACTAAAATATTTTATAGAGGTACCGGTTTTTCCTATTGAGTTCCGGTGCTAAATTGTTTTATAAGATAGCACTGAGAACTCTTTCCGAACCGCTTATAAAACAGTTTTTCTCCGGGAATTAATTTATTCTATAAGTATTTTATAATATTTTTGTTGACGAAGAGTTTTGTAAAGATATTAAAAAAGTAAATTAAAACACTTAAAAAACCATTTGGTTGCAACTTGAATTGAGCATGGGATTTCCCTTTTATAAAACTCGTAAGTTGTATTTTTGCTATGACAACTTTATAAAAAACGGAAGCTATTTACATTGGTATTAAATACTTTAACAAAAACCATTCGTCACAAATACCAATTAACCTCGTAAAACTTAGTATTGGAGTATGCACTGACATTTCCGATCCTGAAGATTTTACACGAATCTGAAATGTTTTGTAAGAACTGTGAAGTGGGGTGCAAACATTCGGCCATTTTATAAAAAAGAAGTGCATAAATTGCAGCGAAAAACATTTTCGCATTTAACTTTTTCGTTTACTGACACGCAAAATAAGCACGCGAATAAACCAAAAAAAAATTGATGATTTCACTGTTAATTTTTAATTTTTTTAAATGATTTGGAACTTAACATTAAAAATATATTTAATAATAAATATTTATTTAAGTTCATTTATTTTTAGAATTTAATAGGCGCGTTGTATTTTTTCGAGTTAGAAATGTAACTTTAACAATAAAATTAAAGTTGCATGAAATTTTATTCCAATATTAATCGAAAATTAATGTTTAAGCATTACGCAAACATTATTGCAAACAAAATTATGTTGGATAACAAAGTCTGAATTCATAAATTAATTTTCCTGCTCACACATTTCTGAAAGAAATTTGTAAAACATTTATCATAAAGAAAGAATATGACAACAATAGAGCCATATTACACAGACACATATAAGTTTTAACAAATGACTGCAGGAAGGAAGTTTTGACAACTACTATAAAATATCAAACACTTTCTCGCAGACTGCTAAAATGTTTTATTATTGCATTATAAATTACCTTCGACGACCCTTAAAGAGTGCACCCAATTAGCACTATAAGGTTTTTTTAAAGCTCGTACAACATTTTTAACAACAATCTTATAAAGCAGTGTATTTTATAAAGAGTTGTGAAAACATTCTCGTGGCCATAATAAAGTATAAATTGTTCATTGGGAATCTCCGATGCGTTTACTACGAAAACTCTACCTGTTCTCAGCGCTATCATGACCTTAGCAATAATTACATTTACGTATTTACGTCTAAGTCGTTTGAAGACTTTTGCGACAAGAACGGAATATAACAAGTTAAAACCGCCGTTAGAACACTTTGCGCTAATGGATAAGTAAACCGATCCAATCAAGGTATTCTTAATTTCTTACATACTACAGTAGAAGACATGTCAAGGTGGGACGAATGTTTACGAGAATTACAATGATCGATCAAAACTCAACAAAACGCAACTACCGGATTGACCCCAAAGGAGCTTGTCTTCGACTTCAACCACTGTGATCTCACTAGAAATCGACTGCCCCTTTAGCCAGCATAACAACTCTATTCATGATCAATAAGCAAGTGCAAGCTGCTCGTAAAATCGCCGTAGAGCGGGAGAAATGGAAAAATGCTTTTACGCCCATCACAATATGCCGACACTTTATCATGAACGGGTAGAGAGTTGTAGAGGTCATACCTACTGCTGCTGGAGAATACCATAACCTTGTACCATGTTACCAAGCCCTTTACGTAATCTTAAGTAGTCTGGGTAAGGATCGTTACGTTATATAGAAGATATCGAGGGTGGACCCCGAAAACAACGAAAATTCAATTCAGTCTTTTCGGCAGACAGGCTGAATCCTTGGTGTGGACTATACCTGGAAATAGACGCAACTAGCGTAGAAAAATCTTCTGACACCGAAGATGACGTCCAGAACAACGAGATCTACGTACCAGAGACTATCCCACGTCAGCAACGGCCGAGATATCAGGTTACCTGGCAACTCTAAATAATAAAAGGAACAAGTTCACCGTGATTTTGATAATATTGTTTGAGTTGTAGAATGCCTCGACTGTTAGCTAGTAGTCATTTTTTATCCGTCCGTGACACCCTAGATGTATTTTTTTTGTCGTTTTCCTTTTAAATAAATAAAAGCAGAGTATTTTAAATTCGGTCGACGTTACTTTTTTTTTTAAAGAAAGCCAAGGCCACCCATTTCTGATTATGACATTGTTCTAACACTGCCTCGATGCCAATGTCAAATTAAGTTTTGCGTTTGCTTGACGGTGAACCAGTAACATGGTTTCCGAAAAAGATTATTTACTTTTTGGAAATGCCGTTTCACATTTATGCGGCCAAATAAAATGTTTACAGTTTTTCGGTTTTTTTAATAAGTAGGTCGCTAAATTTCTGAATTGTTTTAGTACATGGAACACTTTTAATAATCTTCACTCCTTTGAAGAATTTTGTGTCTAGGTAATTCTAATGTAATTTACACCTAACATACATTTAGCTGGGTTTATTATAAAACCGTATTCTTGTAAACGAACAAATTCTTTTTCTAGATGTATTCCGTGTTCTTTTCTATCTTTGCTAACGATCAAAATAACATCAATGCAAATAAAAACGAAATCTAAATCTTTTAAAACATGATCCATGAAACGTTGAAATGTTTCTGCGGCATTTCTCAACTCGAATGACATATGCATAAACTGGAAAAGGTCGAAAGGTATAGTGATAGCTCTTTTGTGTAAGTCCTCGTTGGCCATTGGTATCTGATGGTACATCCTAACTAAATCAATTTTGAAAAATATTGAACAATCACATAAATTTAACGAAGAATTCTCAATGTGATGATCAAAATACGGCGGAAGCGGATGGGCGACATAAACATAATTTCAGCATATACTCGAATACCAATTTGCTATTTTAAATTTCTGAATGTCGAGCCGTCGAGGCCTAGAAAAATGCAGTTGACCAGAAGTAGATATTTTATTAACTATATTGTGCTTAACCAGGAGATCAAATCGTGGAGCTTATGTTAACATTGGGAATCTATACAGAATTTTACCAATTTCCTTTTCTATAGTGAAGTGACGAGGTGATGGAGTATTCACATTTCCATTTCCATTAACTGCTATTGGTGTTTGTCTATCAATTATTTTTTTATACTACAAATCTACCACTATATGTATACAGGGTGTTCCGTAAATGTCTTTAATCCTTTAAGGGGATGAAAGTAGAGGTCATTTGGGTCAAGAAAGTCTAGATACTTTTATATCGAACTCTGCTTGGTTTTCGAGTAAATCGATAATATCGATTTTCGAGATTTTGCATACTTCTTCAGAGTAATTTCGTTATAAGTTCTATTGTAATTAATGGATTGTGACGTTCAAAACTTTATTTAAAAGAACACATATTAGCCTTTCTAAGAATGCATAATTAGTTATAATTGTGCCTTCAATTTTTATAAACTAAAACAGTTTTCTCTAGAATTTTTTATTTCACCAACATTTTTGTCGCGCTTCAGTGTTCATTTATTCGAAATATCACCATTTCACGAACTTGGCAAAACTATGAAAAAATTTGCGCATTATGTCCCCTTTCCAAAATGACCTCCATAAGTGCTATCAACAATAACAATCAAAAGTTATAAGTAAACATTTGGAAGATGCGCCCATCTTCAGTTTTTTGTAAGACTCTATCTCCTCCTACAGTTTATAACCTACGACAACCATTTATATGTCATTGTACAGGAATCTGAACTGGCTATTAGATAGGGTACTTTTCGATTTCGAATTTCGAAAATGGAGGGAGTAATTTCGAAAAAAAACACTGTTTTACCAAACTTGATATTTACGTAGATTCGTTATTCCGCATCTTCATTTTTGCGGGAGGGGCAAGCTCTGGGAGGGGCGGGGGTTCAAAGTTTCAACTTTAAGCGGCTATATTTTCTCAACCAAGCATTGCTCTAGCAAGTAAATCCTAAATTCATAAATGGAAAAGACATTTTTGGTGGTTTTTATTCAAATATAGCCGCTTAAAGTTGAAACTTTGAACCCCCGCCCCTCCCAGAGCTTGCTCCTCCCGCAAAAATGAAGATGCGGGATAACGAAATCTACGTAAATATCAAGTTTGGTAAAAAAATGTTTTTTCGAAATTACCCCCTCCATTTTCGAAATTCGAAATCGAAAGGTACCCTATCTGATAGCTAGTTCAGATTCCCGTGCAACCCATATAAATGGTTGTCGTAGAAAACTGTAGGAGGACATAGAATCCTACGAAAAAACTGAAGATTACTTCGATGGGCACATCTTCAAAATATTTGCTTATAACTTTTGATTGTTATTGTTGATAGCACTTAGGGAGATCATTTTGAAAAGGGGACATAATGCGCAAATTTTGTCATAATTTTGCCAAGTTCGTGAAATGGTGATATTTCGAATAAATGTACACTGAAGCGCGACAAAATTTTTGGTGAAATAAAAAATTCTAGAGAAAACTGTTTTTGTTTATAATAATTGAAGGCACAATTATAACTAATTATGCATTCTTAGAAAGGCCAATATGTGTTCTTTTAAATAAAGGTTTGAACGTCACAATCCATTTATTACAATAGAACTTATAACGAAATTACTCTGAAGAGTAATAAGAGTAATATGCAAAATCTCGAAAATCGATATTATCGATTTACTCGAAAACCAAGCGGAGTTCGATATAAAAGTATCTAGACTCTTTTGACCCAAATGACCTCTACTTTCATCGCATTAAAGGATTAAAGACATTTACGGAACACCCTGTATATAAATGTTGATAAAAATAAATCGCCTCCAATGATAGCTTTATTCACATCGGCATTGTCCTATAAGGCAGTCATGCCTTGCCTGTTGATGTAAGTATATCAGGAGCTTGTACCTGTACACTAACAATAAAACAATGATTACTGAAAGGGAATTGATTATGAAAAACAACTAACTTTTACTCTTCATTTAATTTTCCGCATCTTATTTGAACAAAATTAAACAATTGGCTGTGATTACACCTTTTCACTCTTTGTGCAATTCCCATGGAAATCGTACATTGATTCATTTTACAATTCATAGTGTAAGAAAATATTTTTGAATGAATAGCTTTCTTGTTTGTTGTGGGGAATTAACTACGATGAGTGAAAATGTGCTGTGCTGGCAAAATAAAATAAAATTAAATTACATTAAATTTTACGTGAATTGCATTGGAATTTTCCTTAAAACTAAACAACAATAATGAATGGCAAAGTTAAATCGCGTCTAAGACCAACATTTATTTTCAGTAATTTAGTTACAAATGTTTCGATAGTTGACCCGTTTGCTGCCGTTAAAGTTAAATATGGGTCACTTTTATATTTTGCACAAATAGTATTCGGAAGAACTGATAAATCTGCCCCCGTGTCGATTGAAAATATTATTTTATTTTCCTTATTAAATGATGTAAATAGATGTTTTATGGAAATTTTATTTTGGTTGAAACACGCAGAGCGGACATCTAGTTTTTTTTAACTAGAACTACCACCAAATATTTTAAGTTAATGTTGGCTACCAATTGTTTTTCCCCCTTCTACTTTCCACATCCATTCCGTCTTCTTAGTTTTCTCGACATTTCCTGGCATGATATTTTTGTTGATACGGCATGGCAGCAGACAGCTTATATTGGTAACCAACCCACCATGCATCCTATTTGCAAGTAGCAGCATGCCGACCAGCCGAAACCTTTCACAGCGTGAGCAGCTGACTGCGATTAAGAAGCAATACAGACCTTGTAAGTATATATCTTCATGGAAAAATTAAGAAAGTTTGACTAATAAGCTCAGAAGATGCCCTATGATGCAAAGTACAGCATGGTAGGAAGGACATAGGGAAAGGAGCGAAAACCATCCAACATTGCATCGGCGCTCAAGTGAGTCAATCTGTTATGTTATGGCCATATCGCCAATGAACTTGAAGATTCTGAAAACTAAATCTCTGCGACCAGCCCCTGCTCAGATATGAGAATTGTATTTTTGATTCTAGGTCTGATAAAGGACTTTTAGAGGAGCGCTAGATTCGATTGGATGATATATTTCTTACACCTTTTCAGAAATCCAAGACATTTTGATGCTTCTCTGGCAACAGAGAAGATTCTTCTGATCAGCTTAACTTACAGGAAATATTAATGCCAAGCATGTATAAAGACAGTGTACCGTAAATCAGTACTCCATCAAAAGATATGGGAGTGTAAACGGTATGATTTTGTTATAAAGAGATGAGAAAGCTTTGAGACTTACATGCCTTGAATTCGACCCCATTCCCTGTACCCCAAGCGAGGGTATTGTCAATGATATAATCATCCAAACACGATTGACAGATGTGGCATTCCTCTGAAGTCCCTAAGAGTGTCAAAGCAGTAAGCGAAATCAAGGGCTCTGTCGTCAGCAAAACTTAATATTATCAAGGTCGTTATGCAATGGTCTAATCATGCATCAAAATTGTGAAGAATACGATTCCAACGTTCTGTAAGAAAAGCCACCAAGTTTCCACATAAGCGTCCAGTCCGGAAGCGGAGACCATTGATGAAATAGTTTCTAAATAGTTCATTAATTTGGAGTCAATAATTGATTCAAAAACCTTTGAAAGAATCGAAGTGATGGCAGTTAGTCGATAATTTGAAGGATCGCTACAATCCCCTTTCTTGGAAATAGGCTGAACGTCAGCTAGTTTCAAAGCCATTCTCCTAGCGAATAAGACAAGTAGAGGTTGAGCCAAGGATGAGACACAGCTTTTAATTAACGGGGGTGAGAAACCATCAGGACCTACAGCAAATGGTGTCTGTGAAGGGAATGGAAAACGAGAATTTGAAGCGAATCTACCAACCAAAATATTAGCGTTATCCAGGAAGTCAACAACCACTTGACCATGTTTAAGTAGTGAAAGTATAGAGGAATTGGTGAAGTTGTTCCTGATGGTTTTGACCAGGGACCAGTAGCCTTTGTTATATTTGAGGCTTCCCAAGATTCTTAGTCTAACATTTTTATCAAAAAGAAATGTGTCTCTCCGAATAATGGACTTGCAGGTGTTCTGTGCAGTCTTGTAGACTTGTTTCAATTCTGGACATAAATTCAATTGATACGGGCGAAAAGCAGACTCTTTCGCTTTTATTACTTGTTTGAACTTATCGTTAAACCAAGATCGATTTTACTGTTTTTGAGATCTGTTGTAAGACGAAGCAATGTACTCATGCATGCCAAGACTTAAAATGTCACTAAGTTCTAATGTGCATTCATCAATATCCCTCGAAGCAAAACAGGCTGACCAATCAATTTCCCGAATATACTGATTGAGAATTTTCCAATTAGTAATTATATTATGTTATTAATTAATGTTTGAGCTAAGTATCTTAGTAAAACTATTGCATTTTATGAAATAATAGATTTCAAAATAAATCTTTTGCTTTATATTTAATAAGTCACTACACCAATTATACAAGGATTTGTTTGCCATTGTGTAGTTTCGTTGACTTTCTGCAATTACGAGTTGTAATTTTTCTTTAAATAATCGCTTTTAACTGCCGATATAATTCTAGCAACCCATCTTTACATCGGAGACTCCACAATTGGCAGCTGTTTTCAATTAAAACAAACTTTTCATTGCTCTCTGTCCTACTTTAAACACTGGCACTAAAGAGAGATCAGGAAAAAAAAAATTACAAAATTTACTAAAATTTGGGGAAAGCCCTCCACCCTAAAAATAAAAAAACAACACTAAAAAACTTAAAGAACTTTCACTGATTGCGTGGAAATTATATATGCAAAGCAAAACTAGTATTCAAAGTAAAGTATTAAATTAAAAGCAGTCTAACTAGACAGCGCGCGTAATGACTTCGTCGTTAGCATAAAAATAAACAAATAAAAATACCAAAACAAGTAAAAATATAAATAACAACAAAACCATTAAAAAACTAGAATAGATTTTCTATAAATTGACGATCCCGCAAACAGGTAGCTCATTCAGTTTAGTCTACGCGGAAGGCGCTTTGAATAAATTTCTTTTTCGTGTTTCTGCATAAACAAAATGCGGTCGGCTTATTACATTTTCGCTACTTTACTAGCAATCGGAAGTACCTTTGCGGCATTACGTAAGTTACAGGCACATATCGATATTGAAATAAAACTAAAAAATTTTGTTTGTTTTATTTTTGATTAGCTTCTGACATCGAAAAATGCAGACATGGAGATACTGATTGCATCGCAAAAGTAACTACAAATATAGTTCAGAACAACCCAAATGGCAGAAAGGACATAGGTTTAATAAAACTCGAGCCCTTCAGGATTAATAATCTCGTGATTAGTGGAGACAATACCGCTTCTGTAAATTTGAAACTTTCTTTTAAGGACCTTGATATTATAGGACTCTCAAAGGGAACATTTGACAGAGTAGTGTATGAAAATTACGAGACTAGCACTTATATGACATTAAAAATAAATTGGATATTTCAGGGGATTCACCAAAGATGCTGAGACAAGTAAATTTGAAATGTCAGGATTGTTTCCGTCGCTGAAACTCATAGGAAAGTACATTGCCGATGGAAGAATCCTTATTCTTCCGATCCAAGGTAATGGAGATGCTGATCTGACTCTTGAGAATGTTCGAATTTCTGGGAAATATAAGCCTGAAGTGAAAATGGAAAACGGTGAAGTTAAGCTGGTTATAAAAAAAATCAAAACCCTCGTAGAACCTGAAGGGTAAATTAATTATAAAAGTACAATAGTGTTTGGATACTTATTAATATCTTCCTTTTCATAGATTGAAAATTAGGCTCGATAACTTATTCAACGGAGATAGTGCACTGGGTGCAAATATGAACACTTTCTTGAATGAAAACTGGAAGGATGTCTGGACAGAATTGTCTCCTGCTATTAATGAGGCCATTGGTGAAGTTGTTCTCAGTATTCTTACCAAAATATTCCCTAATTTCGACTATAATGAGATATTCAAGCAGTAATTTATGGAATTGAGAATGTGTGTCTTATGTTTTCGTTGCTTAGTTTTATATAAACAATTATTCTTACTTGTGTAATTAGTGACTGTAGTGAATTCCTTGTTTTTTTTTTAATGTTTCAGTGCATATAAAATTATTTGAACTTTGAAATTTATATTTTAATATTAATTACAGAAAATACATAAAAAAAAATTAACCGATCTTTCTTTTATAATTTTAGCTTAATTCAAAAGCAATTAAAAATCAAACAAACTTAATTGGGTTGCTCTAACCTTAATAAGCTCTTAGTGAAAGAACAAAACCTTTCACTTCGTCATTCGGAAATAATTGTGGCTGAAAAGACCTGGTCGAGTATTTACCTCCATTATGTTTTACGTGGTTATGTATCTTTACGTACCCTTTTATAATTTCTTACACTTTGCCTATCTTATTTTTAATTTAACAAAAACAAAGTTGATAATAGAATATAAATAACTTAACCAATATGAAGAGATGAAAGACTTAGTCAGCTTTTACAAATTATTGCGAATCTTACAATAGTATGAGGGAACTAATGAAAAATATATTGGAGTACCATTTACGGCTTAAAATACTGCTGGATTTAACTAAAATACAACAATCTACAAAATCTCTTTAGTAGAAGCGATTCAAGTAATTATATCACAGCAAAATGTCGAATTTTGAAACTTGCTTATATTTAACAAAAAATGATTTTTTTTATTACCAATTGACGACATCAGTTATGATAATTAGCGAGTAGCAAGTGTGTTTCCGATCCCCTTGTTTTACCGGATTTTATCGCTAAAATAGATAAAATTGATTTTAGACCTAGGATTTACATATATACATGGTATATGTATGTTGTTGCAGATCAGTCTAATGTGAAATTTATAACGAGCGCTTTTTATGATTTTTTTTTTATTTAAATTATATTTATAGAGGGTAAATCGACAGAAGGCGACCGGTATTAGCTAGGCTCTTAACATTTTTACGACAGTGACATCTATAGGATATTCTACAAAAAAAAAATGTGTGATGGCAAAGGAACGTTGGAACGTTTTGGCATGCGCAAACTAAATTGTTTTGATCGGGTTTGATAATAAAAAACAAATCTTTATTATAAATACTGCCGTACGGAGAGGTTAGCTTTTACCAAACCTTCACATCAAAATTTAAATTTTGATTAGCTTTATTACTTTTATAAAATTATCGTTTAGAAATCGTCGGCATAAATTGTCATGTACAAAAATATTTCTACTGAAATATGAGAATTTTATTTTTCAAAGGAAAGGAATGTTCATGGGAAATATGTTGGGCAAAGCTGTAATCGGATCATGATTAAAATGTGAGAAAATAAATGTTTTAATTTTGTTTATTTGAATTATGATTAATATACATATGTGTCAAAGTGGAATGTTTTAATTTTTTTGTATTTGTGCTGACTCTACATATTTCTTTGTGATTTCCTGTCAATTGGTCTCTTCAATTTTGTTAGAAGGAGATCACTATGTAACTTCCCCTACTTTTGTTTTAGAATTCTCCTGAATCCTGTTTGTTATTTTGATATTAAACTGTTTTCATTTACAAAATGGATAAATTATTAGGATACCCAATATAATAATTAATATTATTGAACTTAAACTGTAGCTTACAATATTTTTATATTTTTAGGCTCATTTATTTCCTAAACATTTTACTCTTGATTAAATATGATTCTGTTGTATACCTTGATTGCCTAGTCTAGTTGTGATTTAAAATTCGTAAGGTGCAGTTACGCTGTTGTAGACCGGTAATACTATTAAAGAATAGTCAATTTCGAAAGACCCAATCGAAACAGGCTCGAGTAAAAAACAAATATAATAATACAGATAAAAAAAAGGGAATTGTCGGTCATAGTTGGCATGCTTCTGGATTGCTAAAAGGAAAAACAAAATATAGAAGATGGCGTTAAAATACCTCACAATTACCTAAAATTAAAACTACTGTAAAAGAGGAACTAAAAGGCGAATAATGTGTTTGAATATTTTACAAGTGTACCAGCAGTGTAATTACTTTAAATAAAAGTAAATCGGAAATTTCCAAGTTAAGTGTTGTTGTTGTTGTTGTTGTTGTTGTTGCATAACTAACAAAAGATGGTGAGTATGTTTTTACTACTTACGATAAGCATTACAATTCTGTTAAACGTTAATTTATTATGTAAGACTGTAAGTCAAATTTTCGTTTTTTGGAATTACAAATATTTCCATAAATATCTTTAACTTATTACGGAATTGTCTGTTATTAATATTAATGATACAAAAGTTGAAATTTATAATCCTAACCACTGACGTACGAATGTGATACGTCGCCTTAATCAATTCTGGTTCATTATTTTAATTTGCGTGAGAATTCGTCGGCGGCCATTTTGTTACCTTGCTATTTGTCAGTGACGCGGCGAGACAGGAGAGAGCGAACGTGTACGACACTTCTATATAGGTAAATTTGATAACGTAACGTATGTGATTCGTATTGTCAGTGTAATGTGACTTTTTTGCATCATTGCTTTTTTTCTTGTGGATAAAATGAATCAGATATGAAAAAAACCCCGCTTCTGGAGTCTTCATCAAGAAAAAAAACAGAAAATTCAACTCAGTAACGAAGATGCGGACAATATTATAGAATTTTGGCTCGATGAGTCGGAACCATCATCGGCAGATGAAAATGAGTGCATTTATTCTGATCGACGCGATTCTTCGGAAGAAAGTGAAATCGAAGAAGAATTTCCTTCTGCCGTGCTAAAACCTGTACGGCACCCTTCAGCCTTAGTTAGTTCTGACTTTTCCTCTGATGACGACATTCCACTTTCACGGTTGAGTCACCAAACTTATTCTGAACAACAACATGGTTCGTCGTACCAAGTACTACTACGGAAAAAACCGATGGAAGAAGTCGTCTGCAGAGGGTCCACCGAGAACTACCCGAACACCGGCACATAATATAGTGACTCCTACGAGGACTATTATGTATTCCCCTGACGGTTCGCCTGCCGAGTTATTTGGATTATTGATTTCGGATACTATCAAAACATAAAAAATCATAAACTACACAAACCAAAAAATAGAATTGTTAAGAGAAAAGCACTAACGACAGCGCACACCTGAATTGAAGGATTTGGAAAGTGTGGAGTTTGATGCTTTTATTGGACTCTTGCTTTATAGTGTAGCGTTCAAATCAAATGATGAAGACATAAACGCATTGTTTGCAACAGACGGAACTGGGCGAGATATTTTCAGTGGAGTAATGTCTAAGGAACGTTTTGCGATGATTCTTATTTATTTACGTTTTGACGATGCTTTAACACGTGACCAAAGAAAACAGTTCAATGTTGCTGCCGCGATTTCAGATATTTTTGATGACTTTATCGCTAATTGCCACAAGTTCTAACAAAATTGGGGAAAACACTACAATCGATGAAATGTGTCATTTCGAGGTAGATGCAGATGGAAGAAGTACATACCCAACAAGCCATGTAAATATGGCCCGGAAATAAAATGCCTGACTGATGGTACTACAAGCTACCTCTGCAATGCGTACTTATATACAGGAAAGGACAGTGACGGTCAGGGACTCAGTGTGTTTTACGTATAGCGAAACCGATTATGAATACGAATAGAAAAATCACTGCTGAAAATTACTTTTCTTCAATCGAAGTATGCAAAGAACTAAAAAAGAGAGGTACAACATACGTCGGCACGTTTAAAAAAAATAAAATAGAAATGCCTCCATACTTTCTAGATAAAAAGCGCCAAGTTCTTTCAACTATGTACGGCTTCACAAAGATCTAACATTGCCCAAAAAGGAAAAATGTCATGTTAGTGTCATCAATGGATCATTAAGAGAGCATGGACTCCACTAAAGGAATTCCAGAAATAATATCTTTCTACAACTCGTCAAATGATGGTGTAGATTCGTTGGATGAAAAGTCGCCAAATATAATTATGCAAGAAGATCTAGACGATGGCCATTGGTCATACTCTTTAGAATATTGGATATTGCTGCGGCCAATTCTTTTATATTGTCCGATTTTCCCTCTTCATACCGTGTGGCATTCATGAAAAGTCTTGGCAGACACTTAGCTACGCCGCATTTTGAGCGACGATATGCTAAACCACAACTATCACACGAGCTCAACGGCCTTATTGGCCGTATCTTACAGAATGAACTGGCACCAGAAATGGAAGCATCAAAACCTGAAATTAATAAATTTCAGTCTTTAAAAAACTACCACCTATGTTTCAAGCAGAAGCGACGCAGAACTCGTTACGGGTGTCAAGCGTGCGGACGTCCGGTCTGCTTGCACTGCTCAAAATCGACGTGTATTAGTTGCTGCTAAAAACTTATTAGATATAAGATTATTGATAAAAGCTGTTGTGATTCTACTTAAATAGTACTAATTACGTCAAAAAACAAAAGAAACAAGAAGTTTCTATGATTTTTTCTACTTTATGTTGATTTTTGAAAATTGCGATAGTTTATTTCAATACAGGTATGATTTTTAATTAATAAATATAATTTCTCCATAATATCTTAAGCATTTTTATTTCTTTGTTACTTATTAAGAATATTTACAGTTACTTAAAATAAAAAATAAAAATAATCACAATAGTTAAGTATCCTAGAGCAGTTAATGTTTGGAGACGAATGTCATTCGTACGTCAGTGTTAGCGTGACAAAATTACACGTCAGTGGTTAAGGGATAAAGTAGTTTCCTTTGAGTAATATGATTCTTTGCGACACAAGTATTTTTCAATTTACCTGGTTTTATATTTTTAACAATAATCATGTTTACTTTAATTAGTTATATGTATGTCTTTTTATTCTTTATCAATAAATTTACATTTTTTTTAAATTATTACAGCTCTTTCTTTTGATTAGTTCCTTTAATGTTTCACCTTTGTGAGGGCGTGCTAATTATTTCATGTTATATATTCAATATCAGAGTCTACTTACCTATTTTGGGAGTTTACTAATGGTATAAGTGGATTAGATTTGGAATGCAGTCATTTATTGGCTTATTATGAACCGCTTTCTTTGTAGTTCATCCAACTTCCTAGGAAGAGCAATATTTTTTTGAATGAAGTTTCCTCAAAGTCGGCAGGCTTCAGGAAATATGAGCCAAAGGCCTGGAATCTACATTGTACAATGGCCTCGCATTCGCATAGGATGTGCATCGATGTTTCATCCTCTCCGAGACACAACCAACATACTTTAGTGGGTGATATATGTTCCTATCCGATGCATGTGTTTGTTTAGTTTGCAATGTCCAAATAGAACTCCAATGACGATTATTCTGAGTAGATTCCTAGACAGCCTTTAAAAGATCCTGTTCCTTCTTTGGTGAATCTTTGATGAATCTTTAGGCTTATCTGGAGCCTTTCATTGAAATCCATCTTTTTTCCATTTGGTTCTGGATCCAGTTTTGGAAGGTAAGATTCACATTATTGTAAGAAATACCGCAAAATGGTTCCGGTCCTAAGAGGGTCATGGATACTCCTTTTTGGCCAGTATGGCTGCGTTATCATTCCCCAATTCCCGAGTGTCCTGACACCCACAGAAGTGTTAGGTGGTTCTTTGTGCCAAGGTTTGTTAATGCTTGAATGCATCCCTGGTATAAGTAATAAGGTGGTCCTCATTCTTGATTATGTACCTTAAGGAACTATTTTAGTTTTTTTTTCAAAATTTTTAAGTAATATTTAAGGGTTGCTACCAAAGTTTGAATTTTAAATAAAAACTCAAAATCACTATAAAATTTTTTATTCATAAGTACGGATATTAAAGATGCAAAATTATTGTTATTATTCCAAATTAAGAGACATTATTGAAATATGGAACTTATTTATTCTTAAGAAACAAGGGTTGAATTATTAGTATATTATTTTTATTATTATTTTTCCTATAATCTCTTACCAAGAAAAGCCAAAATTGCTTTTGTTCTTTATTAGTTGTAATCAGTTTATTATATTCCTTCATTAGAGCAACACCACTCTCAGCTGTATCGTTCACTACTCACATAGAATGAACGATTTTTTTTGCAGCCATAAATTCGGGGTTATCATTTCAAGTTTGCACGTATTTATTCAAAAACCTTGATGAGATACCCAGGATCAGCAAAAATCGTAAAGAGTTGCTAGTCACGAAGTCTTCAATCTTTTTTCTTGGGTACTCCGATAGTTTATTTGATGATTGCCTCACTACCCTGCCTAGGACAACTTGTGTAAAATTCATCGAAGTTTTCGTGCAGAAATGGGTCGATAATAGTTGCCAAGGGTGCAATACGGCTTCGATGCTGTATCCAATCCCCTTCCCGCTGGGGTGTAATAATTTGAATTTATCATTCAGAGAATGCAGCAATTTTTCATTTGCTAAATACTCCCTTTGATTGTGTTGGCTTAAAACTTGATAAACTAAGCGCATTTTTAGCTTTGCGCTGACATAAATGATTCGGTGAGGTAGGTAATTTTAGGGTATTAGGTGACTATTTCCAACTGGTTCAAATAACCCAAATGACCGAATCTTTTACATCACTCACTCATCACTAGTAGGTACTACCTACATTAACGCATTTTTATCCGATTTTACTAATCGACAGATGACACTTAAATTATTCTGGGAATAAGTTTATCGGACAAACGTGCAGTTATTGCACTTAAAAGAAAAGTCGTGAAAAAAGTAAATATTTTCCAGTGATAAAGAATTGAAAGTGTTGAAGTTCTATTCTTCCGATATCTTTGGATCCCAGGTCAGGTAAAACTTGTTTATATTTAGTACCTATTATAAATCGTGCATCATGTGGTAAATTATGCGCCTTAAAAGACTTCACAGGCAATTTTCTTTCTTTTGCAAGGGGTATGTACCTTCCCATATAACACAGAACCTGTTCTGATCATCTTCTCGATATGCCGCACAAGATATGAGTTGAGAACATGTTCTCTGACGTATTGATATCAAAAAACAAATTCTTTGCATACGCTTTTTATAAGACTCATGTCCGCCCTACCGAGCGAAATCTTTGGACGTCGGTTAAAAATTATTTTGTGATAATCGGTGTGTATCCGAAAGAATATATTCAGAACTTATTCTAAGGAATATAAAATTTGTATAAATGAGCATCTATAGAAACATATTCAAAACGATATTAAAGATATGCATGAAACCCATATTCGCGACGTTTTCAAATGAATATGAAATTGAAAAAAGCATGAACTAACAAAATTACACACTACAAACTACCAGTCATTAGAACTGACTGAGCACACTAACCGAGATTCTGATTCGAAACGAAAATTCGATATAAAATAATGTATCGAAAACGTATCATTTTTATGTCCGTCGCTACACAAAACCGAACGCTGCTGTACCGAGCCAGGAACAAAAATTCGATTTTCCAAAATGAATGTTAAAAAAATATTCTATTCATATTCGAAATTGAATGAAGTTTACCGATTTGGAGCCGATCATTTGTTCCCATTTTGTTATCTGGGTTGGACACTTCAAACATTCCTACTGCAGACATGTCAAAAAAATCCATGACCGGACTTTAGATAAATAATAAATATTTATAGCTATGGCAATTTTTTGATTAGTAACCTTCCTTGCAAATACTGTTATTCTAGATTAAAGAAAGACTGTTATTTAATTTAACCCTGTTGATATACCATCATTTCTTCTTAGTAGCTGCTTAAGAGATTTCTCTCATTGATTTTGTGAAAAAAAAAAGACTATTTCAAAAAAGGTACCAAATTACACCACCTTCCCCTACTTACTTTTATTTCTGTATACTCTAATTCAGTTTCTATTTTCTCAATGGTCATTGTCTGATAAGTCGTTATGGGTGACACTAACAGAAGTATCCATAGTATTATTGCCCAGGGTTTGATTGTTCTGGCCTATTTCCTAAATTTGAGTTCGCGTTTATGCCTACGTAAGTATTTAATAATTATTAATCAAACCGATTTTCTATTTTTTCCGTAATTTTCTCTGTTTTCATTTCTCTTATGAATAACAGCTGCATTTAATTTTATTAGGGTTGTTAATCCCGTGCTATATTTTCAATCCCAAGATTTCTGGATTGCATTTACCTAGTCCCGGGATCCCGGGATTAATGCCTGGATTGTTGGATATATGTTCTTGAAATATATTAACATATTATTTCAACAAAATTAATAATATGACACATTCAAAAGTAGGTTTATAAAAAAACAATTTATTAAATTATAAGGAAATTCATTGTTTTTATAATATTATGCATTCTTAATTAAATTCTAAAAAGTTCATTGTTTTTATAGATATAATATTCATACGCATAGCACATCCAAAGTTTCATCGTCCAAACGACTTCTTGTTTTAGTTGGAAAAAATCCAGCTGTAGAGAAAGCACGTTCAGACTCTACACTGGTTGGTTTAATAGTCATTAGAAAATCGTATGCTCTTTGCAAAAAGTCACCACGTGCTCCTACATTTTCAAACAAGAGCATTTCTCCTTGAATTTTCACTGACAGCGTCTCGCATAAGTTCGTCTGAAATACTTAAAAGTTCCTCAAGAGAACAAGAAAGAGATTCGGATGGAAGCCCAAAAGAATCTGAAACAATTTCGGGAGGTGCCATTGAAACAGTAGGTTTAATTTCGGACTCATGAAATGTTAGTGATGGTGGATTTGAAGCGTCTAGTCTTTTGAGTAACTCAACTATTAATTGCGGCATTTTATGGAAGAAGGAACTGTTACGAGCTCTATTTCGGATTCGGACTGAACGTTGGTTTTACCATTGTGCAGATACTGAAGTACCCAACTGATATCTGTTCGCCTTTGTTACATGTGAAGAAGGAGAACTGAATGCAATTTTTGATTTATAACGTTGTTACCACCTTTAAGTTTTTTAACATAAAGGTGATCGCAACATCGACTGTGAACAGATTAGCTTCCCGACGGAAAGGGCGTCGACTGTTACTTTTACTGGGACTAGAGTACTAATGATAGCGGATACCATTTTATTCTCATCATTGGATAAAGCCAAAGATTCATCTTCAGGTAGACGTATGTCTATCAATGCCTTTTGTATAATTTTTTTTAATAAATAGACGCGTTGCAATTGATAAAAGGCTGTTCCACCTAGGCTTGCAGTCTTTTATTATAGTTGCTTCCCAAATTCAGCTGCAACATACTTCTGCAAGACATCATTTTTTGTTGGCGATCGTGTGAACATTACTATCAATTTTCGCACCTTTTTGATCACGGGACCGTAATTGAACTCAGTAACTTCACATTGGATTTCTCCATGCCTATGACTAGAATCCAGGTCAACCAATTCTTCATTGCCAGAAAAATCCTCATCCTCGTTACTCTATGAAAAATCGTCTTCTACTTCTGATTATTCATTTTCTACGAATTTCTGATCTGTTTCTCTTTCTAAATCCTGCTTTTGATATAGTACTTCAATTACCGCCAGTTGGACACCATGGGCAAAGCATAACTGTTGATTTACAGGTAATAATCTGCCAACTTCTTTCATCACGCTTGCTCCTCCAGTCATAATACCGACGATATATTTTAAATCCATATTCTGCAAGCTTTTGTTCTAATAGCTCAATACATTTACCTGCTGGCATTGTTCGTGTTATTTGAACTAAGCCTAAGCTCCAGAGCTGACAGTTTTGTGCATGTAAATTAATATTCAAGTATTGACGGTTACGTACCGATGTCCATTCATCAAAAAATAAAGAATATCTTTGTCCTACACTGAATTAAGGCTTCTTTTTGTCAGTTATTTCAGTGATTAAAGAATTCCTTATTTTTGCCGTAATCTACAACCGTTGTGTGCACTGTGTTAACTACTTTTGAATCCTCTTGCTATAAGACCTGCATGTAAATCATAAGGACGACATATGACGTTGAATGAAATCCCATCAAGGGCTTTTAATCGTGCAAGTGTAGCAGGAAGTGATTTTTCTTCTCGCTCCAGCATAGGAAAATATTTGGTTAACGTTTTCGATTTTTTTGTTGGTCAGATGAACTACCTGGTGTTTTTGCCGAGGTACTAGCTGTTGTGAGGTTGTAGGTGCGTTTGAAGATCTTTCGTTGAGCAAACTCAAATTTTCAAAATCTTTTTGCAGTCGGTATACTTACACATCGCTGTCTGCCCTTTTTCTTCTTATTACAAATATTTCCAAACAACAGAATTACTTTTCTTTTCATAGTCCATGTGCCATTAAACTTTTTAGAAAATTATCAGTTCCAGATCGAATGACAATTTAATTAAAATTAGCACTTTAAAATAACCAAAAACAAATAACGTCTGTTCCAAGTATAAACATTCCATACTATACTTATTGTATCCAAAGATCTAAATAATGTTTTTAAAACTATAACTCAAAACTTTAGATACACCACCCCAAGCTCTGTAGATTTAATAGACAAAAAATTAAGGGCGCAGACATTCCAAAAAGTCCCAAACTAGTTAGTTTGACATAACTAACCTCTTTACAAACATTCTCTATGTAGATTGTAAAAAGATCAGTAAGAATATTATTTATTAGTGTGAAATTGCGCTATTCAGAAATATGAACTCTATAATCTCCTAGACGTGATTCTTAACCAAAATAATTTTATACCAATTTAATAAGCGAAATGATGGCTTAGCTATGGATTCCCGGATATCTCCGTTTCTGGCGGATTTATTCATAAATAAATTAGAGAATAAAATATTTTACACGAATTCTCCGACGACACTAGGGAGGAAATTAAAATCATTAAGCACGCAATAATGGGCTTGAGGTTGGCTTACATAGTAGACAGAATTTTAATATGAATTTTAAGAGAAAGGAATCAAAGAGGTAGTCTTCAAAGAATAGTTGTCGACAACGATATTTGGGCAAGTTTACCATAATTAGGTAAACTTTCGGTAACCATACCTAACAATTTGAGAAAAAGCAATACTGCAGTAAGCTTTAACATAACATGTAACATTCTACCCAAGGTAAAGAACAAGACTTTAGATTTACAAAAGAACAGGATACATATGTATAATTGTGCAACACTTCAAGGTGTGTACATTGGACAAACAGGGAGTTCATTTAAATAAAGAATTAATGAACATACCAGCTCCATCTTATTAATCAATTTTGCAACACATTTACTAGACGGCAACCATGTACCGGACCGGATGTAAATGCAGATATTTTGTATGTTTGTAATAAAGGAAAGAAATCAAAACTACTGAAATAATCTAAGATCTCTAGAGCGATATTATACAAGGACTACCACTGCTTTAGCGACCAAACCGAGCTCAATTACTCATCAGTCTGCAAGCGACTATAACAAATTTTGGGAACAATATAATTTTAGTCTACTGATGATAGTCGAAGTCCTGACTTCGATCTGCACTCAAGCGATTCAATTAATTTTATTTCCGTCATGATTTTTTTTACTGGTAACGAATATATTCAGCAAAAAGTACTATGCCAGTTATTTACTAGTAGACATAACACTTGAAACTAAACTACAAAAAGGTAAAGTCTACCCGAATATATGAAACTCGAAAGTTAACCATCAGTGGTACCTCGATAAGGATATCTCTGTATAGGTAAAAATGCAGACGTATTCAAGATTTTACCTTCAAATTATAATAAAAGTTTCTTCCGTTCTCTTCTCGGCTCGTAACTATCAGAATTAATTTTATTTGTAAGTAAATCAAAAAATTGTTCTGTGTCAATCAAAACATGTAAATTTTACTTTCAACTAAAATTGAAATACAGAAATCAGCTGCAAAACTTGAATTTCCGCATTCTCATATGAACAAGTACGCCTTGAGTGTATGATCTTCCCGGAAATCGCAGATCAGAAATTGCAGTAATGAAAACGAGAGTAAATTATGGTTAGCCTTAAATACCGTTTTCAAGGAGAATAATTTTTCAGTTTTTTACCGACCTCAGTTGGATGTGCAGTTTCTTAAATTAAAAACTGTTTAAATACATTCGAAATGTTGTCAAGTTTCCTGGTAACATTTACACTGTTACTGACTAGTGAACTTATTCTAGGCGCCTTGCGTGAGAGCTTATGATATTATTTGTTTATTTTATCCCTTTAATAAAAAATATAATTCAGCTCCCGATATACCTCTATGCAAGGCAGAGGATACAGAATGCATAAGTACAGTCACAACTGAATTGCTAAGGAAGAATCCAAGAGGAAGACTTGAGCTGGGAGTCCCTCAAATCGATCCATTTCATATAAAATCACTTGCAGTTAGCGACGGACGAAATGGTGCTATCAATTTGAATTTGACTTTCGAGGATGTCGATCTTGATGGATTATCTCAAATCACATTTGAGAGATCAGTGTAAGAATTTTAATTGATTAAAAACATTTTTTTTTTTTTTTTGCAAAGAATCAACTCAAACTTAACTTTCAGTGGTTTCACCAAGGATCCAAAAACAAGCAAGTTTGAAATGTACGGGACTGCACCGCTCCTTCGTTTAAGAGGCACATACAGGGCGAACGGTCGAATTCTTCTCTTACCAATTCAAGGCTTAGGCGACTGTGATATTATTTTTGAAGGAGTGAAACTTTCCGCTAAGTTCAAGCCGAATATCATCAAGAAGAATGGTTTAAGTTTTCTGGAGGTTAATAAGCTCAAAGTTTTCGTGGAACCATCAAAGTAATTACGTAACGTTCCAATCTGCGCGCTGGAGTTCACTAATCTCTTCATTTTGTTTTCTTGTAGTATGAAAACCCGTTTGGACAATTTATTTAATGGAGAAAAAACGTTGGGCGAAAATATGAACAAATTTTTGAATGAAAATTGGAAGGACGTATGGACTGAGTTGTCGGGATCCATAAATACTGCAATTGCAGAGATCGGAAAAAGTATTATGCAGGGCTTATTTAAGCAATTCCCATACGATGATATATTCAAAAAGTGATTTTCTTTTGTTACATCAGTTGTGAAATAAAATTTTGTTTTACATTTATTAAAGTGTGACCAACCTCTTTCATACTAAGTGAAAGTCGTCTCGATCCTCTATCAAGCGTAGACTGTAGATTTACGTTCAAATTAATTGTGGAAACTGGTTTCCAATATAATCGAGCCCAAAGTCAAGGTTAGGGGAATTGCATTTTTGACTACAACGGGTTATATATACCTTTTGATTTGAATAATAAATATTTTCGGTTGCTTGGTTCTTCTTTACTTAGCTGTCCTTCACCTTTGCATCTCTGGACAGATATTAATGAATACCTGAAGTTTTTTGATACTGCCATTAAGTTACATATATTGATTTTCAAGGCATACAGCAAGAAAGATATTAAGTGTGCAGATTATTTTAAATGAGTGTATTATGAAGTTTCAGTGTTATTTGTAAATATTAATTTCGCGCCATTAATACGCGTTACACAGGTTAAAATTGATCTCAATAATCTACTCTAATCTTTCGAGATATATATGTCGTAGACATTTGACGGAACTCAGCATTTCACGAAAATTCTAGACATTTCATGGAGAGTAGGCAAATAATGTAACGGTTTTGACTTAGCCACTTTTTACATTATGTGTCTGAAATTTTTAGTCACTTCATCAAATGGTAAAAGCGTTTACACCGATACTGTAATACCACCCTATATAACCAAATACTAGGAGTGGGAGATGGGTGGTGGAGGGGGAGGTCGCACCCAGGCCTGCGACACACACACCCACATACCACACAGATTGTTGATCGCGAGCGGCTGCATGCTGTTACCATAGGACTCCTAGTTCTAAATTATTGTTGCTGGAAGGTGGCATTATCTATCGTGTGTTGGTGATTACGTCTGCTACCTTGTATCATGAAGGCTAAGTAGTTGAAGCAACAACTTCAATCGTCCCAGGATACCTCACGAACATCAGCTGGATTCTATTATATATTCTATGCCAACAAGGAATGGAAATAAGTTTAGTTACCGCAAAGAAGCTTACCTAGAAGTCTTTTACTGGACTGGGACCACCACGATACGTTAGGCTATTGTATTTTTCACAAAAAAAAATATTGTCACGAATCATGTAAATGAAGAGGGTACGATCACGAATTTTTGTTTTGGTTGGAAAATAAGTTAAGTTGTTAACGAAACCAAACTTAGGCAATCGGTGATTGAATTTCAATATAATGCTTAAATGGTAAGCATTTTATCCAGGCCTATCCCCGAGTAAAATGACAGTAAAATTGGCTCACAAGATGAGCGAAAGCTAGCCCAACCTAGGTTTCTAAAAATCCTATTTATAGAATAAACTTCCTGCTTTTGATGATTTGCGCTATAGCGGGGAAGCATCTGCAACCCAAAGTCAAGGTTAAATGTATAATTAATGCACGAAAACCCCGGAAAAATAATTTCAAACCATGTGAAAGTAATTGTCAAAAAAATCTTTCACTGGTGACAAAAAGCAATCTCCAAGTAATTACTAATTTTTCTGGGTAAGCCAGAATGAAATTCACAAAATATAAAAGAACCTTTTAAAAAGGAAAGTTCAGAAAATAATTTTTCCAAAATAAATTAATTGAAAACCATCATAATGAAAATTGGGAAATCTTGGAAATTTTGGAAGCTACATATTTTCCAATAGGGGCAAAAGTGCATAAATAAAACGACTGGGGTAGATAGACAGGCAGTTTTTCAGAAAGTTTAAAACGACAAAAATATACATATCTATTTTATAATCCTGAAAGTGGGAACAGTTTGGATAAGTTCTAGAACAAGGCCCAGAGGAGAAAAGAACAAGATAAGTTTGGTATTTTTTTTTTTTTTTGATAACTTAACTTTTCTTCTACGTTCTTCTGTTTTTATCTTTCTTTTTTTTTCCTTTCATTTTAAATTATTATGTGTGCTTACCCTAATCGGCAAACTAGGCGGAAATGATTTGAATTACTATGCATTTTGTTTTATTAGATGATTGATCTTTTGCTAATAAATTTTTTTTTTGTAATTTAATAGTTTAAAGAATTATTCTTTTATTATTTCTTTTTTCTTTACTTTTCTTTTTTTGAGCCGAGCTTGTGTAAATCCTTTCATTTCATTCTCTTTAATAAATATTATAACGTTTCCTTTTATTTTTTTTCTCTATTATTTAATTTCATCTGAGTTCGTGGACTCTTAAAACCACATGGCGCCCAAAATATTTATGTTCTTTTTAAGATTTTCTTTTAACTGATCAAGAATTTTCCGTTTTATACAGTGCGAAATAAAGAAGAACCTACCCATCAGCTGAGCTAGTTCTGTTACACCTCTAGTGGTCGTAACAAGTTAGTATATAGTAAAAAATAGTAAAGTTTTACAAAACAATTATTGAAAATAGCATATTCTGATGGATAGATTATATTTTTCCTTCAACTTCAACAATTTCATAGTCGGCTTTCTGAAAACAATAGTAAAGTGCTTCCGTTTTGGTTATTTCACAGACATTCATTCTTACGTGGAAATCTAATACATATTAATCAAAGGCAACTATATATCCCCCATTTGTTGCAACAACGTCACAACTTGAAGATCGTTATTTCTCAGGAGACGTATTTGAAGATTTAAATGTTTATAACTTTCCGATTATATAATATCAAAATGCCAAATCGACACAATTTTGTGGAATAACATCCGGTAATGAGATGGAAGTTGAGTCAATCATGACATTTATACTATACAGTCTTCCATGACTTGGAAATGACCCCAAGTTTTACTTTTGCTGCAAAAATCCGTTTTTGTGTGTGTTTTTTTTTGTGCGACTTAAGTAGAATGCGATGTTATTGTTGATAAGAAAAAGTGTAATTGGCCAATATTTTTTCGAATTTCCAAATTCTCTCAATATCGCTTATTTCCATTATTATTATAAAATTTCAGTAAATATAAAAACAAATACAAATACTTCATTATAAGACTTTATAAATTCCGGTAGAATGAACAGTAAAATTTAGGTATGTGATTTTTCTGGACTAAGTCAAGCAGATCCTTCTCTTTGTTGTCCGCAATTTGAAGTTTCGAGTGAAAAGCTCTCGTCAGTGCTATATTGTCGTTTTTCTTCTTCTTTCTAATTATAGTCGCCGTTTTGAAGCCATCTTCATAAGATGTTTTAAATAAAAGGGAAGTTAACGATTCGCGTTGCACTCGGAAGACATAATCAAGGGTGCCATTTCAGTTTCTAAGGCCTTAATATCGAAAAAAGTCTTCGAAGCACAGTTCTGTAACATTAAGTGGATTCCCCGTTTTCTTATTATTATTATTATTATTTATTGTGGGGGATTTAGACAGGATTTCTGCCTCTCATCTTGTCACTGCAACCTATAAGATCTATTGTGACATTACCCCTTGATGCCCTAGGGCGCCCATTCGAACTTAAGGTCTTTGATGAAGCCTATACTATTCTTTAGGGCCATTTTTTCGACATTCTCTGGCAGTGGAAATGCCTCTCCTTTCACAGTCGCATAGGACATGTTCAGCGGATTCATCGTCTTCCATACAGAATCGATAGGTCTCATCATTGACCTTACCCATCTTCTTAAGGTGGTATCTAATTGGGCAATGCCCAGTAAGTAGGCCCGTTATGAGCCTTAGTTCCTTCCTGCTGATTGTGAGGAATGCTTTGGTCCTCTGTTGCGAGTACTTTATAAACTTCTTCGCTTGTCTCAGCCCCGGAGTATTTTCCCAGTATTCCCAAAGCCTGATCTGAGCTGACAGGTGCCTTTTTGGGTGTCCAAAGACCGGTTCAGGGCCAATAAACGGAGTTTTGGCTCCTTCCTTTGCAAGGCGGTCCGCAATCTCGTTTCCATAATGCCTTCATGTCCTGGTACCCAGATCAGTGTCACCCTATTTGTCTCGGCCAGTTGCTTTAAGACAGTAAGACAGTCCCAAACCAGCTTTGACTCAAAGGTAAACGAGAGTAACGCTTTAAGTGCTGCTTGGCTGTCTGATATTATGTATATTTTTGCTCCACGCATATTTTTATGGATTATTTCGCGGGCGCAGAGTTCTATGGCGTATATTTCTGCTTGAAAAATGGTTGGTGAGGCCCCCAGTGCCTTTGCGAGATGGCACCTTGGCCCATATATGCCCACACCTGCTTTACCTTCCATTTTGGATCCATCCGTGTATCATTTAAGAGATCCTTTTTCAAAGGGTAGGTCCCCAGTGTGCCACTGTTGACGGTTCCCCACGATCACCTTAAACGGTGTTTCAAAGCTATGGCGTTTCGGCATAACGTCTGAAATTGGGTTAGCCATCGGGTCCTCTATGAAATCTTGGAGGACTTTCAGGTGGGCAACCAGATTATTTGAACTTAGGCGGTCTGCCCTTTGTAGCCTAATTGCACTAAGTATGGCCTGCTCCTTAACATGCAAATGTAACGGTAGCAAGTCCCACATAGCCTCTAGGGCCGCAGTTGGGCAGGTACGCATCCCAAGAAACAATTTGTTTTATATAGTAGTGACCGTAAAGTTTCCATTACCAAATTATATAACTTGAGTTATATAGACTGGTACTCGAAACGTCTTTGTAATCACTATAAACCCCTTATAGAGATTAAATGGAGGATTATATAAAGGTTACCGTGACTTGATTTAGGTAACGTTATATAACTAAAAGTTTTATAAAATGAGTCACTAAAATATTCTGGTTACCTTAATATAACTTCTTTTATAACCCTTATATAACCCAAGGTGCCCTCGATTAATTTATTTTGGCATAGCAGTGGTTGCGGTAATATTTCGGTTACCTTTATAAACTTTGTTTATAATGGTGATGGTAACATTTCCACAACGCTTGGAATTCTCAGACGGATTACTTTAAGTGATTGAAATGTTAGGGAAATTATTTTTCGTTACCTTTATAAAACAATAATATGCAAATATTTACGAAACCTACCTTGACATAGAATTTCGATTTTTTTTTATTGTATTTTTATAATGTAAGGGTTTAATATTTTTACATTTTAGAAGTACAATTTTTCGGCATATATGTGGTGAAATTCAGCTGCAATTAAAATTTTACTGTGAATATCTTCATAGATACTTCTAAAAATACAGACCCCCTCCAAAATTAAGCAATTTTTAAAAAATTTAATTAAATATGAAAAAAGTTATAAATTGCTCTTAGGTGATATTAATTCATAAAAACTACATGACATAATTTAGAAATGTTATGTACATAAAAAGATGTATTTTCTTCATATAAAAGTAAAACGGAAGCCATATATCTGCAATTTAAAAAATTGGCTTAACCGACATTTTCTTTTTTATCTGTAATGAACAGATGAAAAAATGGCGGCTTGTACTTAAATGAACAAATTACCATTATAAAACTTCAAGTAGTTTTATATAAACTGAATGACCTTTATAAAACTTCTAGAATTTATATATAAACTAAAGGCACTACCATGCTTCGAAAATGGTCCTTATATACCCTTTAGTCATAATATGTAACCTTTGGTAATGTTATATATCTTAATTATAGTCACAAAAAAACAGACAGTGTTCTTATATACCCTTTGGTTATATTATGTTATATAAATAAAAACAGTTTTATAATGGCTCCATTCGACACTAAAAGTAATTTGTTTTTATAACGATCACCGTAGTTACTAAAGGGCCACCAAAAAATTTTACGATATTTTATAGTGGGTATACGTATTACCGAAAGTTCCCAATTTTTATTAAAGTCACCTAAATTACTGAAAGTTGTCGAGTTGTATAAGGTTAATCACGGATACCGCAATAAACACTTATTACCAATAAGTTTATAAAGTGGTGATCAAAACAATTATAAAACTTTCTTATATACCTTCTAGTAATGGTTACTCTAAGTTATATAGACCGGTGATTGAAACATTTCCATCACCAACTTATAAAACCTTTAGCAACTTACTTCCACGATAACCATTAGTAACCTAAAAAACTCTAATATAACTACATCACCAATTGGTAATATTATAAAACTCTTATATAACCACTGAAATTCTTATATAACCGAGTAAACATTATATACCCCTAATAAAACTACCCATCACCTTCAGTCACAAAAATTGGAAAAATTGTTACTTGGGATGGCACCCGTTTTCTTAGTGGTACAGATAGAAGCAATGACTGACTCCGGCGTATACATTGGGCCACCCTTAGGATATAATTTTACTTGACGTTCAATTAATGAGTGCACTGAATCCCCCTCATTTTGTGTGTGTCCTTTAATGAGGTACTTGTGTATAATGTTTTTGACGTTAAGATGGTTGACAAAGTAGAGGTAGAGCGCGACCATGAATTTACTTTTTTGCTGTCCAGCGGAATTATCTGAATAAAATATTAAGTCTTCTACACCTAATATAGCTTTTTTTAAGTACTGAAGAACGCATGTACCCAATTCATTAATACTTCTATGCCCGTTGGATTCATTCCAAACGTAATATTCGCATTCGTTACTCTTGAGATCGTATATAGAGAAATTAAACACATTTAATTTCGACTTGTATTGCGGCCCGCAAATCGTAGACTGCTGCTACTACACCTTATCGCATTTCTTTTCATTTCTGGACAATTCTTTTTCAACTAAGTGCCGATCGTAATGTTCTTCTCTTTGTCAACTCCCTCAGCATTTTTTTCAAGTAAAAAAGGAGATATTAAAATCCTCCGTAAATATTCAATAAAACATTACGTAATTTACGACCGAAATATTTTTTCTTTACAATCGGTTATGTAGTCTCTATGGATCTCTGCAATCGACTTGCTCCCATCGATGAAATGCTTCTAGGCGTTGGCACGCGTGTACTGACTTTCGATCTTCGGAATCTTGTCGACAAAATATTTAACATCTTTCTTTAGAGCAGAATTCACTTTCTTCTGTTTGCCATGTTTTGCGCGGCGATCCTCTTCCAGTAGAACAATTGCCACCTTATTTCGTTTATCTAGTATAGTACGAATAGGACGATCTCTGAGATCTAAAGTGTTCTTAAAGAGCAACTTGCATACGCAGTTCTTCAAATCATTACTACGGAAATAGAAGGCATTTTTTTTATCTCTTTTCATTCTCGTACCACCGACTCACACATATTGATATTTTGGGTGAATGGGCTCCATGTTATTTGTAATAAATTGGCGTTGGGAGCTGGTTAATTCCTTTCTATTCTTAAATCTTTTGAATCCTTTGGTAATCTATTAACGAAGTATAGTTGTGATTTTGAGGCAGGAGTTTGTTATGGAAGTATGAAGAGTGATTGACTTTGGACGTGAAGTCCAGACTGTCAGCATGAGCTGACCCTTGTTGACCTGAAAATAGAGTAGAGGAGCGGAGCTATTCAACCTTCATAGTGAGAGGGCACCAGGAGGGTGATGGAGAAACTAGTGAAACCTCGGAGCATTGTTACGTTATAAAAAGTATTTAATTTGTTGACATAGTGACATTCTTAGTATTACTACTCCTACCTCTTTTCTTTAACAAACTCGTATTACAAGCTGTTCGACTCATGAGAATAAATAACGTTATCATGTGGAGAAAAGATTTCGAGCGAACTCATAAACACAAAAGTTAATTTTTGCACCAATTTAGAATTAGTACAGCTACGAGATTAATTAGACCTAAACATGAATGGAACTATGAAAAAGGTATCTATAGATAGGAACAGTAAAGGATAAGAAACTCCTGTATATGAATATGACTATACTAAGGCAATGCCTTTAGACAAAATTACCAGAAGCTACGAAGTTCATTATGTGAAAGGCTGAATATAACTATATAAAGGCAATGTCTTTAGACTAAACTAGCAAATAATAACGATACGAAATTCAATTTATTTAAGATAAATATACCTACATAAACCAAATAAACCAAAATAGTAAATGAAAACGCTACAAAATTAATTATTTTTAAAGATAAACCAATATCTGAGAACGATATTATTAGACAAGAAAGCGCGGAAGCCACGAAATTCAATATTTATGGAAGAAGAAAACTGCGTAAACCAACATGTTTAGTCAAAGCAGTGAAAAAACTAAATTTTGTGTATATGTATAAATATAAAAAAAAAACAATATACTCATATAGAAATGTTAAAAGTAACACTTATGTTGGCATTGCTTGTGGTCCATCGCCGAGGTGCGATGGATGCCTTGGATGTCCCTCTGTAACAAAATTCAAAAGATTAAAAATACCAATCTCTATGATAAATTGGATTTCGTTCTCAAATAATGATCTATAAAAAGGTATTATCTGGCAATATAATAGACTAGTATTTGAGCTTAACTAATTCCTGGGATAAATTATTCTATACAATCGATGGTGGTACTGCCGTTCATTTGTCTAAGTCAATCATCTGAATGGATTTGGAACTAAATTCGTCATAAGAATGAAATCTTCTTTTATCAAACCTCTGCGACTAGCCGTTCACACGAATATTTTCTCAACTTTTCCACAATTATCACACCAAAAGAGAAAACGTGTTACACCTGCCTAAATTCTTCGTCTTCTTCCGCTTATCATTTTTTTTCCAATTGCTGAATATCTCAAATCACGAGAACGATGCCAAAAAAATCCAAGATTTTACCCACTGTCCGATTACTCCGTATTTTCACGATAAAAGCACAAGACAGATGTCTACCCTTCTTCTTCTTCTTCTTCTTTTCCAACCCGTTTTCCTGCCTGGCACTTGTCCCAGTCAGACTAGAAACGTCTGGTCGAGTCTCGTCAACACGACATTCGCCGTGTGGCCCACGATGTGTGCTGCTGCTAGCCGTCGGGTAGCATACTGCTGCCTGCAGTACGCTACGACCATAACAAGTTTCGCTAAAAATGGATATCAGATTGAATACATATGTAAGTGATGTGTATGTATAACTGATTTATTGGATATAGGTTATACTAACAAAACTGACATTAGTAGAAATAATTTGGAAGACGATGCTCTGCAAGAGTATCATAATGACACTTACATTGGAACTAATTATTAAAAAACGAAGACATTTTATTCTCAACAGCGTAGTAACACAAAATAATACGACAGTCAGGGATATATGT
>OZ005741.1:77217315-77289815 GCA_963930735.1 Dioctria linearis | reverse complement strand
ACTTATATATTCCGATGCTCTTGCATACGACGTAGGTAGTACGGAAAAACATTAATCACCTTGAAGCAGGCGTCGAAATTTCAATTAGCAGAAATTCAATTTTAGACAGACCTACGGTCAATGTAATCGTCTCCAGTTCCAGCTTATTCAACACCGGCGGGAGTACAAGATAAATTACCCCATTTGCCTGGACGCCCCTGCAATGCATCCACTTTGTGTTAGTAAATACATTTTTTTATAGTTTCAGGCATTATGCTTTACTTGTATAAATGTACATGCAGCTCTCCCGGAAAATTTATTTTTGGCAAATATATACAGTTATAGTTTTCCCAATATCACTTAATACAGCAATTTATCGGCTATAATTCATCAAGAAAAAGAAGAAGAACAACAAAATTTCTGAATTCAGAATTTCTTCTCTTAGGCATCCTTTCCTTACTCCTTTTATATAAGTAGGTATATAACGCGTATCTCTGCAAATAATCACACAGTTAAAAAGTGAAAATTATAAAATGCGCAAAACTTGCAAATAATTAATTTCGTTGCTCATTTACAGTCCAAGGATGCCCAAGCGTGCTCTGATCTTCTCGCACCATCTAAAATTGCTCATTAACATTTCACAGTGCTATCACCTGTGAAAATCGTCCAATTGCTCCGACCGATCCAAGAAACCGAAGTCTTCGATGGTTTCTGACTGGACCTCTGGTTTGGATTTACCTTTCTCGCCGCATTCGATCGATTTTTAGATTCATTGAGACAGAGCACCGGTTGGATCCGTTGTCTCTAATTGAATGTGGAATCCGAGGTCTTTTGGTGAGGTGAGGGAGGAATTCTTAGCCCTTGTCTGGTTAAAGATTTATGTCAAACATAAAAATCGTTTAACCTGCAAATCCTGTTAGCAATGGTAATCAGAACATGTTATCCACAGAAAAGTGGTGAACCGGGAAAGTTAATTGGCTACCGAAAGAGCCGCGCTGTCTGCTATAGACAAAACTTGTGGCTCGATTTTGGAAGAATTTCAATTGTTGCAATTACATTTGATGTGTCTTTTAAGGAGAAAGTATTTCACTCAACTTTCATTTATGGCACGATAACGTTTCTACAAAAATTGTATTTTCACCGTATAACGTTGTTTTGATGTTGTTTTTGGGTTTATCGTAAGGCCGTAGCCAGACTATGTAATTATGCCATGCTCAAAAATTTCAAAATTGCAAGGCGCATAGATAGTCGCTGTGAGCGATTAATCGTTGGCAATGCAGAGAAAGTAGATTCGCATTAGAAGTGCTATAAATGTTCTGGCAGTCGCTAATAAATTATACTTTCCGACGAGTGTATCAAGTAAATCAATATTTTCTTCTTCTGGACTGTAAACTGCAATGAGGGAATTATTGTTGCTTACGAATCCTTATTTCATTTCGGTTAAGATGACTTCAAATATTGCTCTGAAATGTTGGTCATTTTGATCCAAATCTTTTTACCATTAACTTGTTATCATATAATAGGCATCTTTTTTTTATGGTGATAGATCTATCGTTATGTAACACTGTCACTTGTTAAGGTAATGATGACAGTTCTTTTTGACATTAGTAATGGAACACCTTACACTTGAAAACCACTGACATGTATATAAATGGACTGTCTAATCTCCTTTTTAACAGTCGTAAACTAGCGCCATATGTAAATTATACGGGAATTTACTTATATAGATATCAGTGGAATCTACCGAATATACCACAAAAGTTTTTGGGATTATTTTTGTTTTTAAATTTTAATTATGAGTCGCATGAAGTGGTTGTTATAAGGCTGTTTTGATAGGAAAGCTTTGATTAACTTCTAGAAACATAGCTGAACCTTAAGCAATTTCTTGTTACTAACCGTTACAGTTCAGTGGGAAAGTATGCTCTCACGGAAAGAGACAAATATATAAAATTGGTGCCATTTGCTTCATTCATTTCTGATTCACCGAGTCTGGTTCACCAATCCATTTATATATATACATGTCAGTGTTGGAAGTACTTGCAAATTGTGGAAATTTGCTTTCAAAATAAACCAAACTTATTTATATACTACTCTTCGTGAATTTTATGATAGGTTTGATCGATCTAATGAGCTGGCTATAACGTCGTGATATTGATCGATTCATTATTCACTACGTACATGATCAACGCCCAAGAACAAGACAAAGAATTGTTCGCACACCTGAAAACATCGCTGCTGTGAAAAAAAGTGTAACTGAAGAGCCATAGTTGTCGATGCGCCTTCGTTCACAACAACATGGGTTTTGTTCATCCACCACATGTAGGGCTGCCATCTGTAAAATCATTAAGCTAGGACAACAAGCTCGAAAGCCCCGGACATTTTAGGTTGAAACCAGCACATTTTTGTCAAATAATTTTCTGTTTTACTTACTAATGAAATAGGTTGAAATTATTATGCATAGTGTTTTTTTTATTTATTTATTTATTATAAAATTAGTCAGCTTAGAAAAAAAAAACAGTAAAATATAAAGATGCGAATGAACTAAATTAAATCTCTCTTACATTTAGGAGCATAAATAAATCTTCTAAAAATTACAAATACAATTTTACATTTACATTTAGTGTGCCATATAGCTTTCAAAATAGCTTCATTTCTCGGGAAAGGTGAAGCTACATTGCGAGAGACTTTAACTTCAAGAGACCATTTTGGAGATGCCACAAATCTCTAAAGATACCAAATTACTAGAAATTATTTTGTTCTCCGGCTCCGGTTTCCCGTCGTTTGTTTCAAATCAATCGGATTTCCATGCTCGGTCTCTACTCTTCGAAGTTTGCTCCTTTTCGTCTCTAGATTTGCGGAGACTATTGTGTGTTCTGCTGTTAAGTTAACTGTGGAGTGTGTTTGGCAAAGTTTTTTGTTAATTTTTATTTAATTTATCATAGGGTAATTCCATCGAAAATCGAACAAAATTTACACTTTCCCAACGTTCTTCTTTTGCTGAAAGCTAAGTTTTTTTGTCGTGCGATGAATACTGCCTGAATTATGCTAAATTTAAACAACTCTGAAATCGTTAAAATTTTACAATTTTTGAAATGTGTAGTTACTACACGTATCTGAAAGTTATATTAAAGAAATGATAACTTTGAATCCAAATACCTGTCACAGAGGCACGGTCTTTAATTTATTTCAGAGAAAGTTATATAAAGAATGCCTTTTATAAGAAAAAGAAGTAAAAAAGCTAGAATTGGTATAAGACCAATTCTTATGATGCTGTAGATGAATACCCGTACGTAATTTCGTATGGTACCTATCTGCGCAAGTTTGATTTTTGAAGTGGTTTTTCGCATATTTCTAGAACGGTTCGTTGGAAAGCATAAATGATGATGAAGAACTTTTCAGTGCTATTAAAACGTCTAGGACTGAAAGTTTTCACAGTGTACGTACAAATCATAAATTTTTATATGTCAACACCAAGAATCCGTTGACCAATTTAGTCCATTTTTGAAATTATATTTACTATTTTAATGAAAATACTGTATACAAAATTTCAGTTCTCTACGTAGATACGCTAGTTACATTTGTTAATAAATGGTTTAATAAAAAAAATAAACTTTTACTTTTAAAATTTTAACTTTATTGAACTAAAACGTTTTAAACAAACAGCGAACGGAAAAAAACTGAAGTCTGCTAACAATAAAATTATTTTTTAGCTTTCTGAAATAAGACCTTATTTTATTTGCAGACATTACCTAAGCATTTTTCAAGGAATTGAACTCAGGTGTGCAAGAAAATTTATTACAATGATCTTTACTAAAGTACAATATTGAAAAGTTTCTGCTGACTAAGATTTGGTAACTGTGACTATGTTGAGTGATTTATTAACCTAAGGGTAATTATGCTACGCATATTCTCTCAGGCAGTGTGCAAATATACAGTAAAAAACAAAATTTGTGTATGGTTACCTTAGGAAAGTGTTACCCGATTTGTTCCATAATCGAACTTAAGTTTACTTTTTTTTTAAAGCCCGTGTACAAATTTTCAGCCCTTTAAATATACTCGTTCCCAAGCTATCGTGCGGACGGACTCGCGGACGGCCGGACGGACGAACAGACGGAAGTCTCAAGTTGGCTTTAAAGAAGAGAAATTTTTTCGTCAATAGGGGTTGGTTATTTTTGAAAAAAAAAATCACACTTTGTTGTGTTGTCCTTTATTTCTGAATAAGTTTTTTTTAAAGTTTTTTCACTTTCTTCTAACAATGTTTTTCTTGACAATTAAGACAGATTTCTGGAGACCAAATGTAAATTTCGTGTATACACTTCAAGAATACTTTTTCTTATGATCTTCAGAGCCTAATTTTTTGATCTGAGACAAGAGTCTCTTGCCATGTAAACACTTTGGAGATTTTAGATTCTGTAAAGCAGAGACTAAAGAGCAAAGGCCTCTCACCGTTTATAATTTTTTAACAATGTATAAAAATCAACACAATTAAAATCTTTAAAATTAAATTTTGTTTTGATTAACGAAGCCGTTTATATGTTCAGTGAGTTTCTTTCTTTCTTCCACAGTTGATAAATTGTTAAAACACTCTCTTCGTTGGCATTATGAGCTGGTACGTTTAAACATACTGTGCAATCTTCAATACCTCGGTGCACAAATGAGCATACGATATTTTAAAACATTAAGCCAATGTTGATTTGCCGATGAAAGCTTGTCTTATCGCTTAGATTTTGACTGAAATTTTGTAAATTCATCCACTCAGCTATCAATTTTGTGTCATCAATTTCCATATTTTTGTTTTGTAAAAAAAACACTGATTTTTAATTGCAGTTCATGAAGTGCATTAACATCCAGTAAAACTGATTAAATTGTTGTAAAAATTATACACTATGCACTATGCCGAGGAACAGTATGATCTTAGTAGAATGCACATGCCTACACTTCCCCTTTTCGGTAAAAGTTCCAATGTTTCCTCCTTTTAAAAATGAGTTTTATTTTTTATTAAGTTACACCCATCCTTTGTATTAAATACTTTTTGTTTTTCTTATTGTTTTTATAAATTTTTATGTCTGTTTTTTTCTCTCGTAAAGTGTCGCCAAATTGGGTTATTTCCCGTATTTGTACGGTGGCACTTACAATTATTTTACATACGCGAACTGACGCACTGTAGCATCGTGATTTTACATTGGTTTGATGCGGTAGGGGGAGGGGGGGATCGCGGTACATAAAACAAATACAGGTACACAAAGCAAGTTACACAGCAATTGTCGTACTGCTAGCTTCGTTACTGAGCTAAGACTGGCTGGGACCAGAAGAGAGAACTTGAGTGAGAGTCGAGTCGGTCTGACTGGCGGCATTATCAACTACACCTTACATACACAAAAAGTAAAATTTATATTTAATTGGTTCCAAAATTTTAAAACCCGGACAGTATAGAAAACCCCGCCCGGACTCTCCCTGGACGCCCTCCAAACTAGGACAAATCCGGGGAAACCCGGACGGATGGCAGCCTTAACCACATGGAACATTTTGGGTCGGGATTTTGGCTTGCATCCGTACAGCTAGTAGACCATCGTTTGCGTCGTTTATTCGCTGATTGGACTCATAAACATTTGCAAATTAATCCAATTTCTATCGGAAAGTTTTTTTTAGTGATGAGGCTTATTTCTGGTTAAATGGATAAGTGAATAAACAAAATTGCCGTATATGGAATAAAAGTAATCCTTAGACTGACAACCTGAAAAATTAAATTTACCGTATGGTGTGGTTTATTGATCGGTGACATCATCGATCCTTATTTCTTTCGAAATAAGGATGGAGCTACCGTTACCGTGAATGCTGTGCGTTAGCGACAAATGCTCAATCAATTTTTATTTCCAAAAATTAATGAGTTCAAAATAAACAACTTAAGACAGACTTACTGATAAAAAAAGGAGCAGCCATAACCGTCATAGGACCGGAACCACTTTACGGTACTTGTTACAACATCAAGAAATTTACTTTCCAAAATTGGACCCAAAATCAAATGGACCAACGATGGACTTCAATGATGTGCTCCAGACAATCCAAAAGGACCATCGTAAAAAAAGAGCTATGCTTTTTTATTGCTGTCTTGGAATTAACTCAGAATTATTACAGAAGTCCTAATAGGACACTAAAAACCTAACAAATACATGCATCGGATAAGCATATCAGCCACTAATGTATGTATGTTATGCCCCGAAGAGGATGAAACATCGGAGTACGTCTTATGCGATTGCGAGGCCATTGCACAATGTAGATTCCAGGCTTTTGGCTCAAACTTCTTAAAGCCTGTCGACTTTGAGGAAGCCATATTAAGCCTGGAATACTAACCCGTTTCAATATTCGCTTATTGGTAACCCTGAGTAAATATTACTCACACACCAATAAATTATAAACAAAAGAGCTGAAATATTTTAGCGGAATATAATAACAGAAAAATGAAAGAATAGCATTCCCGCAAGAATAATTTAAAATTTATATAAAGAAATTTTAATTAATAAAGTAAGGATAATTAGAAATGAAAGAATCATATTTTGTACACCTTGTAATTTTTTTTTGTTTTTAATAGATTTTATACTACAATTTTGGGTTACCGGCCAATGAGGAGCATGAGGAATGAGAGGGCTGACCTGCTGGGAAGGCTCTCCCTCCCTTAAACTAACAATCACGCTTCAGGCAAAGCACTTAAGAAGTGGGGACGCTGTGGTCATATGTCGTAAAGAGCAGTGCAGCCTTCAAGCAGAAAGTGAGTAAATTTACTCACGGGTAGCACTCCAGGGTTAAAAAAAATACTGCTCTTCCTAGAAAGATTGGGATTGTTGGATCAACTATAAAAAGAAGCAGTGCACAATAAGCCAATGATGGCTGCAGTGCAAAGGCCACTCTCCCGCTGAGCTCTAAATCTATGTCTAGACAACAAATGTTCCTGTTAATTATCATTGTTAAAATAAGGACTGAAATCTTTTAGCTCAAACTTAAACACTTTATTTAGCTTCTATAAAGAATACTTTTGTAACTTAGGAACAACTTCTAGCTTACATTTCACTATGTTTTCTTAACATGCGTCTTGATAAAAGGCGACCTGTCAAATCGGTCAGCAAAACAGTGTTGCCAGCATAGATGTACAATAATCAACACGCCTCCTTACATTTATGTTGCAACACGACATGTACATTTATTTTGTTTTTTAGATTTCCAAAAGATAACATTTCCAAATAATATAATAATAAACCCTGTGGTAGACTTCCTATCAATTGTGTCTCCTGCCCAATCAGCATCCACAAAACAATCTAAGATATCAGCATTATTATTTTTACTATATTTTAATTTCAGATCCTTTGTCTAATACACATACTTTAGAACTCGCAAGGCATATTTAAAATATGTTTCATCATAACAATTTTGGAATCGACTTAGATAATTTACACTGAAAGATATATCTGGCCTAGTACCAGAACTTATGTATAAAATTGCACCTATCAAATTTCTATAATTTCTATACTTTACATTTTCATTTACATCATTTTAAATTTATTTCCATAGGTATCTTGTACAGTTTAGAATTTTCTATATTATAACGTTTAGCTAAAGACTCAATGTATGATTTCTGACTCTAAGTTAAAATATTATTATTTTTATAGTTATATTCAATATCAATACCAATGTAATTTTTTACTTTACCCATGTCTTTCATTTTAAATTTTTCAGACAACTTATTTTTAATGTGAGCAATAGCGTTTTCATCTTTACAGCAAATTAAAAGATCGTCTACAAATAATAAAATGTAAACACTTAAATCATTTTCCTCTTTAACATTCAAACAATACTCATAATTACTTCTTCGAAAACCAAGAGTTTTTGGAAATGTATTACAACATTCATACCATTCCCGAGGGCTCTCTTTTAAACCATATAATGATCTATTTAATTTATAGCCTCTATCAGAATCATCTTCATAACCAAATGGTTGTTTTACATAAACTTCAGACAAAATTTTACCATTTAAAAATGCTGTTTCTACGTCCATTTGATGAATATCTAAAAAATTTTGACAACAATAAGACAATAATAACTTCAAAGTAGGCATCTTAGCAACAGGGGAATAAGTATCATCAACACAATCAGTTTGTTGAAAACCTCTTACCACTAGCCTAGCGTTATATTCATTTTCACTCTTCTTTCTGTAGATCCACTTCACATCAATTACCTTTTTATCCAGAGAAGGCGACCATGTATTGTTTTTAACAAGACTTCTCATCTCACTGTTCATTGCAGCTTTCCATTTTGTAGATTCGTCACATGACATCGCCTCCTGAAAATTTTCTGGAATCATAGCATCACAATAATTTACACAAATACAATGATATTCAAATTCTTCATCAAAACGTCGTGGAGGTTTAATTTGTCTCCTTGAACCTTTTCCTCTTTTTTTTGCTTCTTCACCTTTTATCTCATCATCACTATATACTTTCTGTGTATTTTCATGTTCCTCTTCCAATTGTTTTGTCATGTCCTTTTCCATCTGCCTTATTTCTTGTTATATCCAACTCCTTTATTTTTTCCTTTTATTTTTCGTTCTTTTCCTCTTGTGCTTCCTCAAATCCACATAAGGTTACATCTTTCTCTATTACATCACAGTTTCTAACAATTTTCACTCTATTGTCAATCAGAACTCTGTATCCAGTATCTGTATATCCAAGTAAAATTCCCATTTCTGCTTTTTTGTCCCATTTAGATTTTCTTCTTTCCTCTGGAATCCTTACATATACTCTGCTTCCATACATTTTTAGATATTTCACTGATGGTTTCCTATTAAAAAATATTTCAAATGGTGTTGTCCTTTCAACTGTGCTCGTTAATGTCCTGTTTTTAAGATATGCAGCTGTTTTAATTACTTCTGGTCAAAACTTTCTTTCTATTTTACCTTCTGATAAAAGACTTCTCCCCATATCCATTAATGACATATTGGACAAGGTTTTACTATTACATATTCCTTTTTCTTTTGCAAACTGAAATACTCTTGCATTTATATATTCTTTACCATTATCACATCGCAGCTCCTTTATCATTTTGCCAGTTAAGTTTTGTATTTCATTTACATATTGCATTAAACAGTCATATACCTCTTCTTTATTACAGATGCAATAAACTTTCACTAGTTTGCTGTAATCGTCTGTAAAGCTCAACAAATATTTTTCTCCATGGTTACCTGTTGTTTGGTGTGGTCCACTTAAATCAGTGTGTACAATTTCTAATATTTCCTCAGCTCTTCTTCGATTATTATTAAAGGGTATGTTATGCATTTTATTTTCCATACATGTTGCGCACTTTAAATATTCTTTTTCAATCTTTTCTGGTAGTCCTTCTAAAGATTTATTTTTACACATTATATCCAATTTTTTAAAATTTATATGTCCTAATGTACGATGTAGGAAATCTACCAAACCGCAGTGATAAATTAAACAAACATCTTAACGGGTAAGAAAGTGTTCCACTGCAGTTTCTTAGAACAATAAGGGTTAACCCATCGGGTCCAGCAGAATAACCACGGCTTAGCTTGAACATCGAGTCAGCCACAGATTTTTGATCAACTTTAGGAAATGTCGTTAAGTAATTAAAATAAACAAAATCTATTTGAGTGTTATAAGTTAAAAATGATTCACTAAAGTAATCAGCAAAGAAATTAGAAATCGCAGATGTATCATGACTATAATTATCCTTAAATACTAACACTGGAGGAAAATTATTGGATTCCGTTTTCGTATTTACAAAATGGCAAAATTGTTTAGGATCCGATCTGATTACATTTCGCATCTTAAACAGGTAGGTATCCTAGGCATGCAAAAGAGCAGTTCGGAATTCGCTCCTGAAAAACAAATATTGTATTAAGTCGTCATTAGATTGAAAGGGGTGAAACTTTTGCTAAGTTTTATTTCTTAAGTTGCACAAGCGGTTAGACTCAGCATCATACCAATCGTATCATCGTATGACAACCTTTGAAACAAGTAAACATAATATTGTAAAATTGTGCTGTAAGTTCATCTACATCATTATGGTTTAAGAGGAAGGACAAGTTAATAGATGATAAAATAAAGTTAACTAGGTTAAAAGCACCTTTTTTATAGTTAAAGGTCGGTAATTTTGCACGGTAGTCAGCAGAATACAAGGAGTTCCCGACAATATTTTTTTTAGGAATTTTATCACAACAAATCATCAATTCACAGTGGCAGAGTTTACTGCCACTATTCCAAATGCATGCAACAAATGGTGCTTTTCAGTTATTTTTCTCCCCTTAGTTATAATTTAATTTCATTAACATTGCTTCTTCCTAATTATTATTATTTATCTTTTCTGAAAGAAACCGATCTATGTATATAAAACTTGCGAAAGAAATTGACAGATCACTGAATTTAATTAATCTTTCAAATTAGAAAAAAAGAGATCTAAATGCGCTTTAAGGAAAATTCCTGTAAATGATGTCATGAGAGTAGAAGTCACCACAAATAAAAAGAAAATTGACTTGTCTGTTTCTGTTTGATGGATACAATAAATTCTCAAATACTACATTCATTGCCGACGCATGTTTACACCAAAAGAATTAAAAAAACCTAGGATTCAGAAAGCCCACAAAGATGTAAACAAAAAATTTTGATGATCCTGATGGCTGTCAATATTATTGAAATTTAATTTAATTTAATTTACAAAAGCAGAAAGTTTCGTTTGGTATTTAGGAATTGTTCATTGAACAAAAATTATCAGTTAAAACGACTAATCACGTTTACTTGATTATACATTAGTTATTCTTTCAAATGCATTTGGAAAAGCAATTGAGTAATTAATAAAATTGTAAGTGCTAAAATTAGTTGCCATTTCTAACTGGAATTCGTTGAAGTTTGTAAATCAGTTAGTTTAGTTAACAAATATTTGATGATAAATTATCTAATCAAATTTCAGAAGACGTATTAGTAAAATCATTATATAAAATTACTAATTTTTTCGCAGCTACAACGAAACTGTTTGTTTGCGTTTCAGAATATGATTTATTATATTGGCGAATTTATCCAATTAATAATTTAGTGAACTTTAACAAATAAATTGATAGATATTTTTACATTAATGTACACACATTAGCTGATATGAATAATACAATTCGCTCATAAGTTTAAATTTTAATTCACTGCATCATTAATAATTAGTTTTATACCCTACTAGATGAAATCTCATCCATCATACTGAGCTTGTCATTTAGCGCTTATTGGTGATAAAAAAAGTGGATTGGACACCCACGCATAATATTTACATATTAAAAGTTATTCTGAATTTTTCATTTCTGTCTGTCTGTCGACAACTCGAGAACGCGTTGACTTAGAGAGTTGAAACTCTGTATATGGCATTTTCGAAAAAATAAAAAATATAATTTCAACAAGTAAAAAAGCTAGAATTGGTCTTACAATATGACCACTTCTTATGATAACCTAGATGAATGCCGGTATGCAACTTCGTATGGTCACCCATCTATGCAAGTTTGATCGTTGAAGTGGTTTTTCGCATATATTTCTAGAATAGTTTGTTGGACAGTAAAACTGATTGTAACCAATTTTATAGTATTTCATATTCTGAAGATCTTGTCAATACAATAAAAACGTCTAGGACTTAGCGTTTTTACAGTATACGTAAGAAACCAATATTTTTATATGGCCACACCAAGAAGAGGTTGCCCAATTTAGTATATTTTTGAAACTTTATGTACTATTACTATGAAAACATAGTGTATCTACGTCGACACGCTCTCAGGCAGTGCTCAAATATATTGTGGAAAACGAAATTTTTGTTAGGCAACCATCCGAACGAGTTGCCCGATGTGTCCCATTTTCGAATTCGAATTTTCGTTTTTTGCTTTCTAAATCTGTGTTCAAAATTTTAGCTCTCTACATCGACGCGTTATCAGACACTGTCCAAATAAATAGTAAAAAACGAAATTTTTGTATGGCAACCCCACGAAAGAATTACCGGATTTTTGTGGAAATAGGTGGATATAAAAATGAATAATAACGCCCTTTGATAATATTATACCAATTTTAATTAAATTTAATGCTTTTAATACAATGGTTAGAAAAAAAGGAAATTATGAGATGTTTGAATGAATTATTAGAAAAAAAAGTCGCGACAAAATGTTCAAATTACTTAACACAAGAAAATGTTGCTTGTACAACCGAAAACTCGTAGCACTTATCTCGTTGCTATCAGTTATAATAATCGTAGCTGCGCATCGCTGGAATTTAACTGGCTGAACTTAAATTTACTTTTTTTTTAAAAAACCCGATTGCAAAATTTCAGCATCCTAGGTGAACGCGTTCTCGAGCTATTGTGAGGACGGACGGACGGACGGACATGCAAAAATCAAAATAACTTTTAATAAATTATACGTGGGTGTCCAGCCCATTTTTCTCTACTAGCATTATTTATGTGCGTTACAAACGGAATGACAAACTTAGTATACAATATGATTTCATCTAGGGTATAAAAATGAAATAGTACCTGAGCGTTCTGTATGCAGAAAGGACAATTCACACAATTCAATAAAAATTTAACAAAAACCTAACCAATCACAATCTATTCAACTTAAAACTACTTTAACAACTAAAAATTCAACGAAAATTCAGAAATATTCAATAAAGCAAATCCAGATTAAACATTCAAATAAATTAAACAATTTAAAAACGATTCCGATATAATTTCAATGGACTGGAATAATAATAATAATAATATTTATTTCTAATTCCTGTTTGAACAAACCAAATTAGGGTTAGTAAGCCTAGATTCGTATAGTATTCATTTATTTTATGCATAATGTATTAGAGCAGCGTTTCTCAATCTGTGTGCTGCGCGAGATTGTTAAATGTACCGCGAGATTTTCCGACGTATTTTCTCGTATAACATGAAAAATGCTCGTACGCTAGGTTTACTACGGAGTTAATGAGAAAAAGAGGCTAAATTAAAACGAGACAATTTAGTAGCAATTTATTTTAATTTTTTATAACAAAAATTATGGATATTTTTCAGTATGTTATATTTGAAACAATTTTCAATACTATATTTTTGAATTCAAATTTAGTATAGTCTTGTCTAAGGGTCACTGTTCCAGAAATAAAAGACATTTAGACATTTTAATACAGAATCTAAATATAGGATTATCTGGGCCCGAGTCAAAATTTTGGTGAAACTTTTCATCATCAGAGCAAAGTGATACGACTGATCATTTGGGTGGTATGTTTGAAAACCCAAATCAGCAATCATTTAGTTGTGTTTTTTATATTGAGTATGGAAAATATTTGACGCCGTAATTCCGAATATCTCGTACTTTCGTGTACGAGAATATATTTTGCCTCGAACTTGTACCAAATTTATCGTACTTCTAGCAACCCCAAGTGACACGACTGTATTAAATTCATTGGAGAGAAAGTAAACACAGAAGAAAAGACAGATTTTAACTGAAATAATTCTAAGAAGTGGCAAAATAGAGAGCTCACCGCAAATTTCTCTGGGTTTTCGCTGATGCTGTTGTCGAATTTTATTTCGTTTGTTAGGTATTCTATTAACTTTACACAGTCTTGTCGAAGTAAGGTGACAACCATAATAAGGGTGGTTATTTCAAAACGATAAGTTTTACAGTTTAAAATTCTACAAAAATAATTTGGATGAGTTTTCTCTTTCAGTCAAAAATTTGTATACTCTCAAATCAGTTTGAAAATCATTAAAATTCCTCTGACGCTTGTGTCTTCATGGTTTCTTCTTGAATTTGGATTTGGATTTTGATGACTTTGGGACCTCGTTTTGATTTAATTTGTTTAAAAAACAATGGCTTAGCCCACTCATTGAATCATTTTCGTAAAAAAATAATTTGTTTTTTTTTTTTCATATTTTTTATTTTCAGGTCTGCCACAAAAAATTCCAAATATTTTAGTGTGCCGTCAATAAAAAAAGTTGAGAAACACTGTATTACTTGACTGAACAGTAAATTAAGTATGTGTTCGATAACAATATGTGCTTAAAACTCCGTTTAGGTAAAAAAAAGGCTGCCTCTGCATTTATATACTTATTTAATTTTTTTAATGCACTACACTCGTCTGCTAGAAATAATAAGTTTTTATGTTTTCGTACCAACCAATCTTACGTATCACCTTTGTAGCCAGGATTTTTAGTAATCTCTGATAAAAAATATTTTTAATAAATACCGAAAGTGCGACTCAAATGTGTGAATATACATAAAAGGAAGGCCAGATTCGATTTGTATCATATAATTATGGTATGTTGGGGGAGGCAAAAACCATTGTAGCTGTTCAACTTAATCGTACATTGTGCATCCTCAAATTTCTGATGCATAACACATAACAGACCTAGAGACTGGTTCGAACATTTAAAATTTTTCTGCTGTTAATACTCTGAATTTTTCATAAAATTGTTCCAAGTAACGTCTATGCTTATCTTTACTCTTGACAATCTATCCTCTAAGTGTCTTGTGAATGTCAATTTGGGGGTGATATTAACTCATTATATTGGCTTACTCCGTCATCATAGGTCCAGCGTTCTGAATATCTTCGCTTGCCACCTCCTTTACTGATTATCATAATTTTGGATTTTTCGAGATTTAGTTTTAGTGACCACAACTTGCAGTAACTTCCGAGATTATAATTTTTTTTGTAGTTTTTTAGGGGTACTATTAATCAATATCACAATATCATAAGCGTATTTAAAGAGACGTATATTGAATATTGATGTTATCTTAGGTGACACCTTCCTGTAAGCTTTCATGTAAATTATTAATGTAAAAACCGAACAATATAGTGCTCAAGATACAGCCTTGCTTAAACCCCTGATTTATTTCGAGATATTCTGAGACATTTTTTCTGTTCCAAATCGCAGCTTTTGTGTTGCTATATAAACCTATTAGCAAATTAATTAGTTTGAAGGGTATCCCCAAGTTGCATAATTTATAAAATTGTGCATTCCGTGGAATTGAGTCAAGTGTTGCCTTGAAATCTACGAAAAAGGCGTAAAATTTCCTATTCCTTTCCTCCCAACAGAGCTGGATTATGCTGTGAAGGTTTAAAATTCTATCAATTGTCCTGTATTCAGTCTAGGTGGAAATCCTGCTGGGAGTTCTATAAGTATATTGTTCCGTTTTTCGTATTTAGTGACTTGTTCAAGCAATACTCCTGCAAACATTTTAGCAATAACATTCATAAATATAATACCCCGATAGTTGTCAGCATTAGTCTTATCTCCTTTCTTAAACAGCGGGAAAATTATACCTGCAAAAACGCTCTCTGGGATGTTTTCTGCATCATATACATATGTTAATGTAAATTCATAGAATACCCTGTCTGGGCCTGGGGCTTTGTTATACTCACTTTAATTATCACATACATACACATACACATATCTGTAAGGGCTGGGCATATGAGAAAGTGAGTGTTCTTAGGCCAGGGTCTTTATTTTGCAATTTCACTTACCCAATTCACTCACTCACTTACGTGATGCCACTTGTTTTTTTATTCTGGAAATTAAGTGAGTGAGATATTACTACTGGGTATATGCTAATCGACACGGCCATTTTTGTTTACTTTTGTTTTGTGAGTGCAACGTTCAACAACCTTGACGGGATTTTTATTTATTATTTAAATTTGTATAAAACAAAAAAAATGGAGAAGAAAGTATTTAATAATGCGGTAAAATTGCCTTGGGATAAAATAGCAGGCTGGTGGAATTTTTTAAGGAGAATCCAAAGCTTGTAAGTTAGATCCTGCTATTACAGCCAAGGATTTACCATTGATGTGGGAAGAGGCTGCAAGTATTTTAAGTGCAACTGATGATGAGACTTTTTCTACTTTATTTTGAAATCATATATTTAATTTATATAAATCTTTGCTTCTATTAACAAAAAAGATAATTTACATAATGTACTTGCCTGAAGCACGATTTCCCTAGTTTATAATCCGATTTATATTTGCAAGAACTGCCTGAACACTTCATTTCTTTTTTAATTGTTATGAAACTTTTAACAGACACTAGTGGCACTCTATAACTTTACACAAAATAAGATAAATATAAATAGTTTTTAAAAAAAAGCAGATTCCGTAGTTTTGTTAAATTGTAAATGCAATTGGGTCACAATCAACGCCATTTAAGCGAACTATAATACGAAGAGGTACGCTTTTCGAACTTTAGAAGGCACGCTCATGTGCGCAGATGAAAGACTAATAAGTAATTTACGACTCACGTGCGGCAATTAATCGGGTGAGCTCTAGGCCCATTACGTATTTCTTCATTTTCTAAAAGAATTAATTAATAATATTGAGGTACAAACACTCAAACTTGCCATCTTAAAATAAGTTTAATTACTAAGAATTTTCACAAAGTGTTCTTTGAGTGTGCTTAGTTTTATGTCGGCACTGACCACACATTTTCGGCCATTGAGCTCATTTGCCAATGACCAACACTGTTTCCTGTCATTGACTTTTGACAGTTTCCTGTCCAAATTTGTACCAAATTTTTTGATCCAGATTTGTGGATTGGAGTTATATAATATGTCTTCCATGTATACAAAAAGCATCCGGAACTAACTGACGAATTAAATAAGACTGAAAGAGGATAGGAAAGAGATTATAAGCAATTTTTAAGTAAATTAGTATATAAGTATATTATCCATATCAGGCTTTGTACTAGAGCCTAAATTATGTATAGCAGACTGAACATCCTCCATATCTATCGAAATATCGCCAACGTCTATTGGGGCGTTAGTGCCAGTAGTACTTCTAGTACTTTAGGAAATCCGGTTGACTTACGTTTGCCATTAATATAGTGCCAAAAAGTCTTGCTATTTGGCTTTATCTTAGATTCAATAGGCCATAGACACTGCTTGTACAAAAACCTATGAAGAAACTCAAATTTCTTTCTCAAACGCCTAAAATTATTTAAATCATCGGAGTTACCTGACAGTTTAAATCTTTTATGCGCCTTAGTTTTAGCATTTTTCAAGTTTGAAAGTGTTGTATTAAGCCACTTTGGATGTTTTCTTTGCAGTTTTCGAAATTTTGGTACAAAGCTGTCCAGTCTATCATGCACAACTTTTAAAAACCTTTTAAACATTTGATGAAAGTTACCTTGTAGTAGTTCCAACTAATCTATACCCTTGTAGCTGTGGGTCATATTATATTGGGCAAACACAAAGAAGCAGGAACCAGCGGGAAAAATCAGCAATTTGCGAGCATATTCTGGACCATTCAACCGAACATCATTGGATTCATTTTGAAAAGGTAGAAGTCCTGGTTCGCGAACCTTATTAAACTCCTCGCCTTGTTCGTGAGGCGATTGAAATAAAACGTCGACTTAATTTCAATTGCGACAACAGTTTCCAGCTTACACGAACATGGGATCCCATCCATAAAATATCTTCAGGGTTAATGCGAAATAAGCTTTGCTTAAAAAGTGACGTAGTGAGTTATGTTTGTTCGCAAAACTCTGCACAACAGCAACTTCAAATGCATCAACCACAGCAACAGCATACGTACTGGTACAATCTGCGTAGCTCCAATCGTATGTAACAATTCAGGCAGTTACCCAGTGACCACGCTCAATCTAACTTGAAGCAAAACGTTTGGGGTGAGTACTTGTTTTAGCAGTCATTAAATAATTTATTTAAAACGCGTCTAATCCGGAAAACGTTTAAAAATTTAAATAATTAAATTACTTAAAATTTTGAAAATGTTTTAAATCGAGAATCGATACAGAGCCTTAAGGTTCTCGAATGGCCATTATGAAATCCTTAACTTAACCCAATAAAAAAAACTACTACGAATTATGGAAATACTAAACCGCATCCGATTTCAAAATAGTACAGGGGCTAAAATTAAGAATGGCGGTTGGAAATCGAAATCTACGAGCTCAGAAAACTTTTAACATCATGCCGCAAAGAATATTTAATGTTATAAATAATCACTAAGAGCTCTGCAAGATGTAGACGTAGATTTTGGAAGGCCGAATACTTTCTCGTTTCCTCTGCACTTTGCCCTCACGGGCTCATTGTACTTACCTACCTCAAGGCTGAAAAGATGCTCTTTTTGATGACGTCTCCCAGCGTAGCTTACTAGAAGTTTGGTTCGATTAGCGCAACTATACCATTTTTATACCCTAAATAAAATCTAAAGGGTATACTAAGTTTGTCATTCCGTTTGTAACACCTCGAAATAATAATGGTAGAGCAAAATGGATTGGACACCCATGCATAATATTAAAAGTTATTTTGATTTTTGCATGTACGTCCGTCTGTCCATCCGTCTTCACAATAAAAGATGAACGCGTGTACTTAGAGAGCTGAAATTTTATAAATGTGTTTTTAAAACAAATCGGGTAACTCCTTCGTAGGGTTGCCATACAAAAAATTCGTTTTTCACTATATATTTGCACACTACCTGCGAATGTGTTAACGTAGAGAGCTGAAATTTTATGCACTGCGTTTTCATAAAAATAGTAAATATTATTTCGAAAATGGGCTGAATCTGGCAACCCCTTTTTTCTGTTGCAATATAAAAATTTAGGATTTTTACGTATATTGTGAAAACGATCAATCCTAGATATTTTTATTGTACTGATAAGTTCTTCAGAATATGAAATCCTATGAAATTAGTTATAATCATTTTTTCTGTCCGATGAATCGTTATAGCAATGAATGCGAAAAAACATTTCAAAAATCAAACGTACACAGATGGGTGACCATACCAAATTACATACGAGTATAAATCTAGGGTATCATAAGAATTGGTCTTAGACCAATTCTAGCCTTTTTATTTGTTTTTATCAAAGTAATCGTCATAGTTCGCACTTGATGGAACTTGTTAATAATATTAGATAGGTTCAAAATTAAAACAATTGCTTTTGGTCTACAAAATTTTATTTTTAATAATGAATAGATGTTATGCGTCTCTTTTCGTCTTATTTAGGCATCTTCAAGTTCTCTTCTCTTTTCGTCTTATTTAGGCATCTTCAAGTTTTTGTTAAAGCTGTGAGACAATGTTAACAGCTTGTTACACTTGAACCTTGCCAAGACAAAGTGCTTTAATTATACACAGAATAATTTTAGATTCATCTTAATTTTCTCCTATCATAATCAATGAAATACAAATTCTAGTTGTCGATTTTGCTTCAAACTTGGGTATGATTTTCAATAGAACTCTTTCCTGCGGCCATCATATTAATGCCCTAAATAGAAAAGTATATGCTCGACTTCATTCACTCTATGCGACTAGTAATTTTATTCCAGCGAAAGTAGTTAGGATGCTTCTCGTCCCTTTTTTTGAGGTCATTCCCTTTAACTCGTACACAAATTTGTCTGTCTATATATTTCTTTTTTACTATTTTCGACACTCTCGTAGACCCCCTTTTCTTTATTACAGCGAGCTAAAACTTGGCACACAGATTCATGTCGCGTGACAATTGAATCTATCAAAATTTGAACCGGAAATTTTCATGGAAAACCCGGAAAATCGGGAAAAATCATTCGAAAATTTGGTATAAATTAGATTAGTGATAAATCCGCTTCAGGAAAAATGCAGAGTTTTCCGAAAAAAATTTCCGGAATTTTTCGACTTTTCTGACTTTTCCGGAAAATTTTCCAGTAAAAAAGTTTTCTAAATTATGCAGGATCAAGTTCCCTATTAACTGGCAACATTACTTTCTCTCCGACAATGGTGAAAACTTGCAGAAAAAATCGAAGAAAATTCATGTAAAACGCTTTTCCGGAGTTTTTCAGATCACGGAAGCGTTTGAGCGTTTTGCAACCTAAGACAAAGTTGTAGAGCGAAATGAGTTGCATAAAGTTGCTTTTGTGGAAAACTCCGTGGAAAGCCCAGAAAGGCGGGAAAATCATTGGACAAATTTTCATCGATATGATAAGTGATAAATCTGTTTCAGGAGAAATGCAGAATTTTCCGATTTTTCTGGAAAATTTTCCGAAAATTTCCGGAATTTTCCGACTTTTCCGGAAAATTTTCCGACAAAAAAGTTTTATAAGCTATGCCGAATAATTTTTTCCGTGCTACTGGCATCAATACTTTCTCTTCAACAATCATGAAAACTTGCATGAAAAATCGAGGAAAACTCATATAAATTTTTAAAAAAATTTCATAGTAATAGGAAAAGTCTGTGGAAAACATGGAAAATGGGGAACATTCATGGTATATGGGATCAAGTTGGAATACAGCTAAAAAGCGCTGCTAAATAATTTTTTTAAAATTAATTTGATACTCGAAAATTTTTTGTTTTCGGATCGGCACCAAACATGATTTAAAAATTGTTTTAAAATATCACCATGCAGCACGTAATAACAATTTAGTTAACGTGAAAAAACAGAAAATAAAATAAGTAAAAAACGAGATTTCAAACAAAACTGAGGCCAAGCCGCATGAAAAAGTAGAAAATAAACTTTTCTTCACACACAGAGGTGGACTCAGATTTTATTCGCTGACAATCACCGATATATTTCAGTATGATCAATCAGAGGTAATAAGTGATTTGATTCATGTAGAGAAAGAATATTCAAGAGAAATATCCCAATAAAAAAATCTGAGACAACCTCAGTGTGTGAAGAAAAGTTTATTTTCTACTTTTTCATGCGGCTTGGCCTAAGTTTTGTTTGAGATCTCGTTTTTTACTTATTTTATTCTACTTTAAAGTGCGATTTGGTAATTTTCTGGTCTTAACTATGAGTCTGTTCGAAATATGAATACGGGGGTATGTTTTTGATCTCTGTAGGGACATAACTCTCTGACATCTAAGCGCCAGTTTTTTCCTCCAGTCCATTATGATGTGATTTGGAATTTGGAGTCTGGCATGATTGCGTCCGGCACGATTAATAATTTTAAATGCATGTTTTTTGAGTGAGTTTAGTTTTAATTGTTAATTGTAAATAGAGATAAATGTCGTTCTTTCCTTTATATCTTAGCTTTAATTAGGTAATTTCCAATTAGTTTAGTTATTTCTGATAATAATAAACTGGGGATTCAAACCCAAGGTGGTATACGTTGGATGTACACAGCCATAGTTCGGCCGATCCTCCGCTACAACTCCACGGTCTGGTGGACGGTATTGACGAGGTAATGTAACCTGGATGTGCTGTCAAGAATCCAGAGGGCCGCTTGTGTGAGAATTACTGGGTATCTGCCTCTAGACCTCTACTGCAGAAGTATAGCGGCGATTAGTGTTGTCAGCATGAAATCAGACGGTTGGTGGATATAAAGGAGTTTTGGGGATTAAAATATACTCCAAAAGATAGACTGCAGGGTAAAAACAAACTGTCAATTACCTGTCCTAACTTTTGTTGGGAGTGTCAATGCATTGATGCCCACCACGACTGATTGGGAATGGAAAGATATGGTAGTAACATCCGATATTACTATCTTTACGGATGGATCCAAGACGAGCGTGGGCATAGGAACTGGAGTGTTCCAGAGACTCCCATTAGCTCGAGTCTTACAGGATACCTATCAAATGTAGTGTTTTTCAGGCTGAGGTTGCAGCGATTTACCAGGAGGTAATATTGGTATCGATATGTAGAGATTCAGCAAGGCACATTTGCATATACACTAATAGCCAGGCAACCATCAAGGTGCTGTGCTGATAAAATCCATATTGGTGCAGTTATGCAAGTCCAGCTTAGAGGAATTAACTACGCGGCATAAGGTGACCTTATATTGGGTACCTGACTACAATGATAGCCCAGCCATTGCAGCGGTAGCTTATGTGAAGATCCCAATCGGTGCTCCTATCAAAAAGCAAGCTTCCAGTGGACCAGCGGGAATTCTGCAATACTGCGAGTCAATTGTAGCCTGCATATGATAGAAAGAGGACAACAGAACTCCTAAATGGCAGTAGAACAAATATCAGAAATTTGAGAATTTGGTAGGGGTCATCACGGGTTACTGGGCTATATGGGACCATGTTAAAACGCTGGATATAGCGGCGAAAGATTTCTGCAGGACCTGTAGGGATTCGTAGGAAATCGAATCCGTCCAAGACGTACTTTGCGAGTGCCCCGCTTTGATGAATAAAAAAGGTAGACTATTGGGTAGTTACTTCTTTTCCAGTCTAGGGAAGCTGCAAGGTAAAGAGTACAGATGTATTCTGAGATTACTAAGGTAAAAAGAATGAATCTTGGGCGGTTTAAAAGGCTATCTCATGAGGGCAAGGGGCACAATGGACCCACTGGTGGTCTAAGTAATGCAGGCTAGTTTTCGAGCCTAACCTAACCTATATTAATAATTGAATAATATACACATCAATCTTGTTCTAATAGGTATAAGGTTTTATATAATTTTGTGCAATGTTACATATAAATAAATGAAAATGAAATTTAATGAAAATAAAATAACTTTATTTATATTCAAGAAGCATTTAGTATTTTACTAACATTCATTTCAGAAATTCCATTCTATTCTTAAATCTGCAGCTTTAAGAAACTAGAAATTTCCGGAATTCGTCGGCATATTACTTATAACACCAGGCTCGCATAACAATACATACTAACAAAGTTAGAGCCTCCTTATACATTAAATGTAAAAAAAACATTCTTAATTAAGAATCTATAAAACAACAATAAACTCGCCGATCATAATCAGGCACATTTAATTGTGCAAATTTTTTTTTAGCAAAGCTAGTAATTCTGAAAATAAAAAAAAAATTTATATCTGTTGCGAAAAACTGTAATCACATTAAAAACGGAATTAAGACATTAAAAGTCGTTTCACTACTTAAGAGGGAAGCAATGGAAAATTCTTGCCAATTTTGGACCTCCGTCGGACAGAAAACGGGCCAATTTTGCATTATATAAGAGGGCGAATCTCTCATACACTTAATTAAGTTGTTCTCAATTTCTTTCTCTGGTAATAATGAAGCCGTCGTAATTTATTAATGATTTATGAAAGAATCTTTAGCACGATTAAAGTATGCTCACACGCAGACGCATTTTGAATTTTTCTCGCAACACAATTAAGGCCTCGCACCATAACTAAGAACTTTTATATCATTCTTCTGATGCTATTAAAAATGTAATAGCAAAGGTGGATTGAAAGCCTGAAGGTATTTTTTCCGCAACGATTACGAATTATTAGATGCGATCTCACTGAAAGCATAAAATTTTTTCAATTGCATTAGGCTTAATTCCCTCGAAACGAAAATGTATTCATTATTTGCTCCGAGTTTCTTTGCCTCGATACTGTTAAACATCATTTTTAGACGTCGACAATGTGTTAAAGAGTAGGAGGGAAATGCGGTTTATTTTAATGCAGTTTTAATTTACCTTGCAGTTACTAACTTAACTGTTGTGTTATTAAGCGTTATGTGAGTTATTTCTTCATTTCGATTGTTCAAAGGGAGAGCTCAAGGCGTGCTAAGAACAATGAACTGAGAAGGTGTTAACTATAGGTGGAGGAGAATTTTTATCCAGACCTGGTAAATGACCAATTAATGGCAACTTAATTGACGCTAATTTGTCGGAAACTAATTGCTATATAATACATTAAAAGTATACAGTAAATTTTCTTTTAAATGTATTATACTACACCTCAGTCAAGGATAATAGTACCTAATAAAAAAAAATTGATTTCTATAAACTCAAAGAAAATCTTGATAAATTAAAGTAAAATATGCACGTAATACACCAACTACGAATAAACAATGAATTAGTGTAAAAAAAGGCAACAATATTTCGAAAACTAAAATTGAGTTATACGGTGAACGTACCAAATCATGTCCTTCTAAGAAATTCCCATTACTGCGAGGACGTATTATTTTAATCGTTTGTAGTATGATTATCAATAAGCCTTATGATTTACATTTAATATTAATGTCAACAAAAAGTCGCAAATTTTCTTGTGTTTGCAAATTTTTGTAATTAACCTATTCCGATTTTGATAAAATTTTGCTTGTAGGTTATTCCTTACTAAAATAGAATTCACATTTATTCCCAAAATCTTTTTTCACAAAAGCTATGGCATTCTGAACTTTCAAAATACTTTCCAATTAAAAAAAAACATGTCTCCTGTTGCTGTTATTATAAATCTATGAGAGAAATTACTTTTTTTAAAGCAAGCTTTTAGATTTCATTGAAAAATGAGGTTAAAAATAAGGTTAAAAAAAGTCTTAATAATAATTGGGTATTGCTCTATTAATGGGAAACTTGTCTCTATTAAGTTATCTCACAACATGTTTTCTTTAAATAACGGAAAAAAATGGATGAAGGTAAACATAAGAATTAATTTCGCTGTATTCTGTTAACGGCTGAATAATTTTTTTTACGTTTCATAGGCGATTTTATAAAAAACCTCGACAGGAGGGAGACTTACACGTTTTATGAAGTGAAAAACGTCTTATTACTTAAATCAACAATATTAATTATTTTTAAGCAAAATCAAATTACTACATAAAGTAAATCAAAATTAAACATTTTCCGTTTTTGTGTTATCTCAAAAGCATTTTTAATTTGAAGTAAATGTTTTACTATAAAAATAACAATATTATTTGAAACTAATTCTAATTTATTTCCCAAACACATTTACGGGCAATTTATACTTACAAAATACACTTGTCTCTCTCATCATCAAATTGGTGGTGCTGGGAAATTTGTCAAAAATTTGCCCATAAATTACATGTAAAACATCATTATTATCAACAATGAACGTTTGATCATTTTTATCACACAATTTCAAAAAATTGACAGAAAATTCAGCCGCTTCTTCATCAAATTTATCTATGACACCCACGTAACTATAATCAATGTTTTTAACTTTACAGATACCTACATATTCACCGCTGTTGTATTGTTTGAATTTGAAGGTTACAGAACTTCGATTGTAAATTTGGACTGCGCTCCATATTTCAAATCTTCAATAACATCACGCAAACAGCCAAAACTCGCAAGAAATCAAGAACACTGCTTCACTACCTACTAAGTACGAGAACCCTAACTAAGTCCAGCATTCTAAAATATTTGCTTAATGAAAAACTCGGCAACTTTCGAGATACATTTTATTTTACTAATCTATTTTGTAAAACTGACAAGCGCCTGAGCCTGAAACTACTATTCATACAGAAAAATGGTGCTCTGATCATCTTAAGCTTGCTTTCTTATCTTCCCAACTGTAATCAAATGTTTATATGTTTTTTAGCAAAAGTGTTTAAAAAACTTTATCTTACCAAATGACTACGATTCTCCAAACAAAAACTCTTAACTCAGTAAGAATTGCATATGTAAATGTGCCGTGGTCCGATGAATTCGAATCAATCTGCCTTCAGATTGGGACTCAACTGAGAGTTATTGTGCGTAATATGGAGCGCTTACTTTTTAATCAAAACTATTTTATTATTTTATTAAGTAAGGCAAGTATATGGTAAATCTATCCTTTGGGAAGGTAAGGAGCCAAGCTTAAAATTGCGGGAAGAATATTTTACTTATCCACAGATTAATTTAGACTCCATGGCGTACAGGGTGTCATGTAAGTGGCCTGTGACAAGAAGTCTATGGACCGATCGTGCATAGTCCAGCAAAAAGTTGTATGAATGGTGATGTTGTGCATCAGATGCCCCGAATCACAACCATAACAACAATACATCGATATATTGTCTTACACAATATATTTACATGTGGCTATTAAAAGTTATTTAAATCAATTCATTTCATTTAAATTTTATACGAAATTCATTCTCCAAAATAATAATAAAATTTAATTAAGCATAAATTGCATTTTATTATCAGGCATACATTCCACTCTCATGATATGCATAGGTACTTACTTACCTACATATACAGTGTCTTCGTCTTCTTCTTTTTCGTATGTACACTATACATACGTATATTACTTAATATCTCTAATCTAATTGCATTTACATACATTATTCTTGCCCTCTTAAGATTGATATTTTAAGACGGCGACAACAGATTTTTCTTGATGCAGTTGTATTCCACCAAAACTTTTTTCGCATTTTCTCATGTACGATTTTGAACGTCGTGAGAAAACAACATGAATTATAGAAAGCTTTTATGAGCACCTAGCGGCAACAATTCGGTTTCTCAGGAAGTTTGTTTTTCATCCGCCTATAAATATACAAATTTAATTGTGAAAATCAGAAAACAATCTGATAAAGTTAATTGGGAAGAATTTGAAAACAGCCTAATGATTGAAATTGTGAAAAATTAGAAAAAGATTTAAAAAAAGATTATTATTGTCTTAAAATTAGAAAACCATCTTACACTAAAAGGAAGTTGTGACTTCTCGCCAGCTGTCTGAACCTGGAAATGTAATATTGGTTACATATGTCAGATATATATATATATATATATATATATATGAATGTATACTTACAACTTTTTGTGTCCTTGTTGTCCAGCGTGCCGTCCCCATTCTCCACTGGAATGATGCTGCAAAAGCATTTTGTTTTACATATTGCAGGCATAAAATAAAGATGCCACTCACCTAAATTCCATTTAGAGGGGACCTAAGCGGAAGTTTCAACTTTCTGAAAGTCTGTATACATCAATGTAAACCTATTACCCTGAAAGCATGAAAAAATTGAGAAACACAAAACATATGAGGACACAACATACAACATAGAAAACAGAAATCATGCATACATGATCCATACGTCATGCCTTAACATAAACATAACACAACACACAAAACAGAGCATACCTACATATGTTCCTGATGAGCTTCAGTCACTGCAATTGTCCTTTGTTCCTGGATTCTATACTGGATGCGATAAGTATGTAGCTGTAATTAGATAAGATTTAGTATCATGAATTTAGTAGTTTATTTTAGAGTTTAAAAGCTTGAGCACTAAATCAAGTGCTTTGCTTTGCTTCAAGAGCACAACATATTTGGCTGCGTTTGCTCCCGAATTCTTCGGCTCGCTAAAGCTTAAAGAGCTGTTCTTTTACTCTCGGTTGCTGTAACAACAACAATATTGTGTTACAAAATGTCTTGATAAAATTTCGATTAAATGCTCTGATTCGACTCTACTTTAAAAATACTTTCACTTACTTTGCTCCGCTTAACTTTGCTTTGGTATGCTTATCCGCGAAGCAATAATAGGCTGGAAGGTTACGTGATTAACCAAGGTATATAGAGACAAGGTAATCCCATTAAAATTTTGACACATCACAGCTGATAGTCTGTGACGTACTTCAGTGAATGAATTAAAAAGAAAAAGGAAATCTGACAGTGACAGTACAGAATATTCGCTATTGAATTTCTTCTAAAAAATTATTTCTTTTAAGTAATTAAGAGATTTCAAAAGTTTCTAGTGTATTTTAATTTTAAAAGTGCTCTGAAATTAATTTCGAATTTCAATTATACATTTGGTGAAATTGAAGACAATTTTTTCGAACATTATTTGCTTTTTAGCGAGCCTGCTATTTATTACCACAATTACCTTCGATTTTGTTTATCGCACAAAGTGAAAGCGTAATAATTATTGTTGTTAAAGCAAGTTGAAATGAAAAGTATTAAAATATTACTAAAATATATTTTCTTATTTCTATATAGGTATAACTCATCAAAATAAAATTTCATTTTTATTTTCATTTTTTTATAGTTCCAAGATGAAGAAAACTATGAAAACAGGGAAAATCGTACGCATTGCAATTTGGACATGCTCTCATAGCTGAAATTGACCCAATTGACCCAAGAAAATGGACAAGGCAAAATTGAAGAAGTCTAAGATTAAGCCATTCTTAAAGAATCTCAATTAAAATCACTTCATGCCTACGCGCTACACAGTTCAAGGACCCTAAGGCTTCAGTTAAGAGGAAAACAGATCGTTTCCAGACCAAAGTAAAATTTGAACAGATGTACAGGGTTAGTAAAGATAAAGGGTTCTTCCAGAAGTTGCATTTCTAGGTGGTATCTCTACATAACAGCGCGAACCATTTTTCAAGATTTTAGTAAATTTAATAACAGATAATGTAAAACATGAACTACAGTTATTATTTCTAATTTTAGCAAGGTATATACGAAATTTGAATGTGGTAATTTATCCGTCTGCTAGTCCAATGTAGTAAAAGCTCACTGGAACTATTTTGAAGAGAAAGACTTTCCACAGGAATCAGAGACCAATCACTTATGATTATGTGTTTTCGGATTCCACGATTCGCTGCCGAGGGGGTGCTGTTTGTGCTTTGGGTGTCAAATGTGACCATAGATTGAATTTTATCTCCCACATTAACTACATACTATCTAAGAGTAGTTCTATGCTGGGCTTTATCAAAAGTTGGTCTCGAGAGTTCTCGAAACCCACCATAACATTGCGTTTGTACATTTGCTTTGTGAGAATTCTCCTTGAATACGCTAGCCAGGTCTGGTCTCCATTTTACGATACACACATCGACCGCATTGAGTCTGTTCAGCGGAACTTCCTACGCTTCGTTCTTAGGCACCTACCCTGAAGCAATTCGTTGATTCTTCCAACTTATAACGATCGCTTGAAGCTTTTAAATATGCACTCCCTTGAAAAACGTCGCATGGTTACCGATGTAACTTCTGTCCATCAATGCGAATGTTGATTCTCCGCTGCAACTCAGCAAAAATCTCTCTCCTCTCCGTGATAGTGGGGCACTTTGAGGAGGTTACCTCTTTTCCATGTTCAGTCTACAAGACCCAACTTTAGATGTATGAACTCCCATAAATCGCATGTGCATTGTTAATATTATGGCTGAGCATTTTGTCGTTGACATTTCCAAGCATGTTTTAAAAAAAATGTCTATATAATACTTAGTTTTCTGTTTCCATGTCGCATTGCATGTCATCTCATTCGGTGTTTGGTCAATGTTTAGTTTAACATACTAACACCGACTATTGTTGACCATTTATTTATTAAACTTGTCCATGCAGCGAGCTTGTGTTAAGCTGGTTCTGATAGTCAATTTAATTCATATGTCTTACAGTTCCTGTATTTTCTAAATGTTTACTATACCTACCGCTTTTGAAACTTCACCTTACCTGCCAGCAGATCTGATTATCCAGGTCGCTAAAATGTCGTTTGTAAAATATGCCAAGGAGGTAGTAAGAGACGGTGGATCTAGTTATAGTGGCGTATAGTGGCTAAAAGTGAATAATTCTGTGTGTATTCATAATGCGTAAAATTTTGGGTCAATATGGCCGAGCTGCTAAGGACTCATCTTCAATCATTTCTACCATCATTGTGGTCTGACTTCCATCCTGATCCAAAGCAGCTACGGCTAATACTTTTTCATTAAAAAGGCATATAGAGGTGAGACTCGATCAACAGAAAATAGCATATGATTCTATGCTATCTATCGGACTCACCGTACTGTAATAGTGACCAAATGTTGTGTTATTACTCAATGAACTGAGATATATAAAAAAAGTTTCTTAGCGCTCTTTTCCACAATGGGTGGATATCCTCTAAATAAGTAGGCTCTTTTATATTAACAGTCGGAACTCTTCCCATTTTTTGTTTTTGTGCCGACGTACTGTGTAAGAATAGTCTACAATTTTCTGTACACTACACGACACTATAATTATTTGAGCGTTCGATAGACCACTTGATTTTTCAATTTTTTTTCGGTAATTCGTTTCGTTTTTAGACGAGTTTTATTTGTTTCCAGTCAATTTTTGTTTTTTCAGATGATTATAATTAGACGGAACTTTAAAAATTTGTGTGTCCACTCCCTTTAAAACATCATTGCCAACATTGATGATAAATAAAAACAAAATTTAAACTTACAATCAGTTAATATATGTAAAAAAATGGATACATCATTACATCATTTTGAGTTTATAATTACTGTTTTAATACCCACAATAAACGTTTTTCACATAGAAATCCCGTGTTATCGCAATTCAGATAAAATAGGTACTGCAATTAAAATCATGTAGTTTAGAGTACAATGAAGCTAACTAAAAGATAGATTCAAATGGAAAACGGCCATGCCAATCTTCGAAAGTTTACTGTGCATCAATTCCTACTTCATTATTGTAAACTTCCATGATATGTTCAATGCTTAGCAATGTTCTCCTTTGTTAAATCCTTTACAAAAACCTAGTAAAATTTAAACGCACGTAAGTAATTTAATTTTCTTTTTTAATTTATCTTTTTAATAAATCTTACATAATACCACATTGTGGATTCATCATTTTCATCAGTCAAGGGAATTTGTACTCCGTAGGTCTGTAGCGCTAGTGATAGATAGCATATAGCAATATGTGATTGATTATAATTCAAAATTGCTGAATTATGGTGGAAGTCCTAGGAATAGTGACATTAAAATCATTTTAAAAATGTTCAAAATGTGTTTTATGCTTGTTTTTTAGTTTTTAGAACCATGTGTGTACGCATTATTACATAAATATATATTTCGGCAATTCGACAAACCTATAATATTCTTGTACATGAGTGAAGCTAAAAACTCATCATAATGTCACGAGATTGTAGGTGATACCAAAAGATAAAAACGTAGAACAAATGAGATGCAAGCACAAAAAACAAAACAAGTAATACTAATAACCGAGATCTTCAGTAATAAATGAATAGAAACGTGTAGAAATATCAATAAACTTGCACTATTATTGAAATAACTTGGTCCTTCATGAATTCTGCTAACTGTTTATAGTTGTAATGTGATATCATACTAGAATATTTGTGCTCAACACAACTTTACTTAATTTAGAATATCCTGTTAATTATATATTCTAAGCTTGGCGACCTCGGTCACAAGTTGTGACAATCATATCTATCCAAACAAGCCCTAGCATGTGCTGACCATAGTGCGGTACAAAATCATAAACCCAAGCCGTTCTAAAAATTTCCAAAAGTTAAATAAAAACTGCCTAAAAAATCTCTTAATGAAAAACATGTCCGACGATGTATGTAGTGTATGTATATTATGAAGATACTTAGTGGCAACTATTTATTCAAATTATAATTATTGCAACACAATTATGCTGATCGGGATAAAAAAAAATAAATTATAAAGATCACGCAATACTGCAGTCGTTAGGATTCTTGCTAATTTTTTTCTCTTCTAATATCGGATAAGTTTTTCGGAGGGAAACTCGCCTCGCAGTAATATCGCGTTTCATGTTTTTCGAGTCGCGAGTCAATTGCCTGTTTAGCACCCAATCGAATTCATTTAATTGTTCAAAATGCAAATTTATTTCGTTTATCGACATTACATACGAGCAGTTAGACACTAGCTTGCAGTAGGTATGATATACGACTACTTTGCAGGCATTAATTACCGAGAAGGTGTTTGTAATCTACTGCTTGAACGGTAGCTTATTACACTAATCAGTAGGTGGTTGAAATTAAGCGGGCAACAATATTGAAATGAGAAAAATAGATTTAATGAATGTCGTAAGTTATACTCGTAAAATAAATTACCGTTTTTATTTTGATTGTAGGTGCTATTTAGGAAAACTAACTCAAATTATTAGATATAACTTGTACAAGAATACAAAAATAAGATTTACTGCAGTTAAAAATCAGGTTTTGCTCATTTTTTTTCTGTTTTTTTGCCATCGATATTAGTAAAGAGATATAAGAGTAATTTTTTCTCGATGATCTATCGTTTTTATACCCCAGATAATGAAATCCTATTGTATATATTGTATTCCGTTTACAACGCATAGAAAAAATGCTAGTAGAGTAAAATAACGCATAATATTAAAGATTAATTAACTTTTTGGATGACCGTTTGCACACGGCCTTTATAAAAAAAAATCAAGTTAAAAAAATTTGACATCAGATAGCTCCATACAAAAATTTACAAAAATTTAATTTTTCTCTGTATATTTGGACACTGCCTGAAAACGCCTTGACGTAACGAGCTGAAATTTTGTAGACGGTGCTTTTATACAAATCGTAAATACAATTTTAAAAATAAACTAAATCTGGAAATCTCTTCTCTTGCCATACAAGATTTTTTTATGCATACTGTGAAAATATCAGTCCTAGACATTTTTATTTTACTGAAAAGATCTTTAGAATATAAAATTCTATGGTTATAATCATTTCTACTGTCCGACGAACAATTTTAGAAATATATGTGAAATTACATACATTAATCATGAGAAATAATATAGCTGCATTCATGTAGGCCCTAAATTTTAGGGTTTAGTAAAAATTAGTGTTAGAGCTATTTTATCTTTTTCTTTGTTAACAGGAAAATTACGAGTAGAACTATACTTGGTACAACACAGCCTTGACCCAGAATAATCGATTAGGATAATATACTTAGTTACTAAAAGAAGAAATTAGAATAGAAGTAAAATAATGCAAGGTAGGTAGTAACACATACAAGAAATACCCAGATACCCGACGGCTGCACCAAAAAAATGATGTATGAGAAGTGCTCGTAGCAAACCTCAATAACTCACTTTCAGGTGCTTTGTGAATGAAAGATTGTATGTGAGATTTATCCCAAGATATTTGTATTCATTTACCTCATCTATTTTATTATCACAGAGCCACCATAACTTCCCTGCTGGGCGTCTTGCTACACTTTGAAAATTCAAATCTTTTGACTTCGATAGATTGACCATTGTTGGCAGTACTGCACCAACTTGTCGATCATACACTGGAAGATCTCCGGGTTCACTGATAAAATGACTATATCATCTGCATATACTTAATAGGACTTTGACAACCTAATCAGCGCAATGTATCCCACCCGGAAGGATTTCATATATGTCGTTAATAAACAATGCCAAAAGTAATGGGCTAAGAAGACAACTCTGCTTCAATCCCTGTGACATCTGACACCTGAAGAAATCAGAGACACCTACACCATCCCATACTGCAGCGTCTGTATGCCCCTATAGAGACTTTACCATCAATCTCATGTCCGGTGGCAAAACCCTCGAGAATACTTCCCAAGCCATGAAACAGAAATCTACATGTGTGCGTTCGGAGTCCGTTTTCTAAAATGTTCTATATTGATACTTATGGAAAAGTTCCAAACATTGGCTTTAGATATGTCATAGAACCTCAACTACTATCCATAAAGAAAATAGTCTTCCAGTAATTTAAAGCTTGGTTCCTTACCTTCCCAAAGGCTGAATTTCCGATATAACTTACTTAACAAAATAATAAAATTGTTTTGATTACAAAGTAACCTTACCATTCTACGCTCAATACCTCTCAGCTGAGTAATAATTGCATGAGTATATGTGCAGCCGGAGTCCGAATCTGTAGGCAGCTACATTCGATATCATCAGCCCACGGCATGTCATGACGGCACAGCGACATTCCAATGATTACTCAGCTGAGAATTTTTGTTTGAGGAATCGTTGTCATTCGGAAGATAAGAAAGCAAGCTTAAGATTAACAGAACGCCATTTTTCTGTATGAATAGTAGTTTAGGGCGGAGAAGCTATTCAAATCAAACTTTTGTCACTTTTACATAAGAACACTGCAAATATTTTAGAATGTAAGGACTACGTTGGGCCTCGCATGTGGTAGGGAGGGAGTCTGTTTCATGGCTTGTGAAGTATTCTCGAGGGTTTTGCCGGTGGACATAACTGGGGCAAAATGATGTATCTGTCGAAAAATTCGATATTCGATAATTTGTCGAAAATTTCAACACGGCAGTGGGTTTTGTCATAAATCGATTGTCGAAATTTCGATAAATTATCACTGAGTATTTTGGACAAATGATTTTCCGTCGGAAGCTAAAAAATGTAAGTAAGATGGATTGAAAAAAGTGTTTATTTTCTTAGTAAATGCTTCATTACCTTATTAACATGTTCTTCTTGATTATTCGCAAGTGTGGGACGACTTAAAAAATAAAATAAAAGAGAAGATGCGAAGCGATAAATTGGAGCTCAGCTGATGGTGAAAAAAGAGTCTGGAAGTGTGCATAAAAATCTGAACTACTTCAACCTGCACTATAGTTACAAATTTTTTGTGTTTAATCCTGCTTGCTAAGGACCACCAGCTTTTGGCGTCATTTACATAGTCTAGCGCGAGTAGCATTTTGTTTTGATCTTAAAAATTTTTATATCGAACCACGCTTTCAATGTGTTTGGCACGAAAGACATTGATACTGAGTGCTTTTCTTTATTCATTCCAAATATTCAGAATGCACTAAAAGTGTTTATTTATTCATTCGGAATATTTCGCTTATTCCATTTTGTGTTTCCTTATTCGTAGTGGTGTATTCTGAACGTATTCCTTTTAAACTACCTCTTTAGTTGGAATAAACGGAATGCAATCTGACAAACGTCAAATGGCAAGCATCTATGGAAGGTAGTAATAGCAGGCGTATGAAAACAAACGGTATATTTTATTTTCAGAAGCTGACAATTTCATGAGATGGTCTCTGGGGGATATCAAATGTTTAATTAATATATACAAAGCGAATATCACCCGGTTGGAGACGTATGCCACTTGCTCGAGTTATGATAGTGCTGTAGTGATAAATCCATTGCAGTCAGAGGATTACGATTTTGACGATGTAATAATCGAGGAAACCACAATTTCAAAATCAAGACGGAGAAAAGCTGATGAGACTGAAACTGCTAGGGCGGAAAGGCATCAAGACAAAATGGCTACAACTCTTTGAGACTCTTGTGAAAAAGATTAAATTATATTTTGATAAAAATGTGATAGATAGCTCTTTTTTTATATTTCGCCATGAAGCCTGTTATGTTTTGTATGAGATTAGAAGAAGATGATGCATCATTTTTTTTATATATATATATATTAAAGTTCAAAATTCAATATTGTTTTTTTTTAATTAGTTGCAGTCATATTTAACTGCAGTGCAATTTCGTCCCTCTTTCGTTTGGCTTCCGAGTCTTGCTGCTGCTGCTGCTGCTGTGGAATACTGTGAATATTTTCTTCTGGTTCAAAACTATATTCCAAAAAATCTCTCTGTTGTAAACAGATGCTGTGTAGGATGTAAGCACTCATAATAAATAAAGGGATTAATCATATATCAGATTTACCTAAAGCACTCTATATTTGCGAGACACCATAAAGTTATTAGCACTTTCTTTTCAAAGTCTACCGACCTAGCTTCAAATCCGTACTGTGGTTACTAGTTGCACGAAGGCCTTTTAGAAGTTCCTCGAAGCTTGTTGACGAAAGTGTTACTTAAACTGCTTGTCATCAAACCGCGGCACTGTGTTCTCCCAAAATCCAAAATCTTTAGGTATGTTTCTACGATCACTTGTGTATTCATCACTATCACTTTCGCTATCGGAAAATACTTCCCAAGTCTTGGAAATCAGAGGAATTACAATTTGATTGCTTGCCATATCTTTCAAAATACAATTAACGTTTTGCGTTGTGCACAACTGTCAAATTTTTATTCTTTTCTGTTTACTTAATAATTTCTGTTCCGAATATTCTTGTACCATGTGATCAGCATTCTGTTCCTTCTATTCCTTCCACAGAAAAAATAAAGAAAAGCACTATGCCTACTAAAATGTCGCCAATGAAAATATCGCTAAAAGAAATATCGACTTAAAAAAATCGCAGAAATAAATGACCGTCGCTCATTTTAAAATATTGTTTTTGAAATGCCGACAACCATTCCATCAATTGTTGTCGGCATTTAAATACTTAACTGTTTTCGAATAATGAAATTTGCTTATTCTACAAATGTAATCACATGATTTGAGAAGAATTATATTTGCGGAGGATCCAGAAAAAGATGGCAGTCTAGAACATTCGTGTTCACCATTATATTCATCACTTTTTGTCAATATTCGATCAACTTTCTTGTAATTTGTCCAAGACTCAAAATAACGTGCAAGCTTGGTTTCGGAGATTTCAAGTCATTGTTGGAAAACCTCATAGTTGATAGTACATTTACATTGGCCCTGAAATCTCATGATTTCGATGATTTGATTTTGAAATGTTCAAACCCTGTCAAATGGATTTCCTTTGTGTATAGTGTTGGAAAAAATTAATTATTAACTATACTCAATGGACTGGAGTAAATGGGCATTATATTTAAATTCTACACAAGAATTCACACGCTTGTACGAAATGATGCGTGATGAAGTAAAAAAAATAAAAGAAGACATCGCCAACACTTAAGATTAACTTTACATCTTCAAAGAATGGATTTCCTTTGTGTATAGTGTTGGAAAAAATTAATTATTAACTATACTCAATGGACTGGAGTAAATGGGCATTATATTTAAATTCTACACAAGAATTCACACTCTTGTACGAAATGATGCGTGATGAAGTAAAAAAAATAAAAGAAGACATCGCCAACACTTAAGATTAACTTTACATCTTCAAAGAAAAAATGCGATTTTATTAAACCATATTTTGAAGCTTTAAAATAACAAAACTGTTTGGAGAAAGGTATTACAAGGAGTTATTAATTCCCGTAATAAAATCTACTGTATGTTGCATTTTACTTGAATTTTGTCAGAAAGTGTGGGAGAAAATGCAACCAGGCTATCTTACTAGCTTTCCACTTTCTAAAGAACATTTAAAAGAAAATATAGAAGGCTTTAATATGCTAGGTTTCCCTCAATGTATTGGAGAAATTGGTAATTTAAATATTAATTCGCAGTACCCATTTTTAATTTTACTGTAACCTTTTAGACGGCTGTCATATAGAAGTACGACCTAGGGCGGTAGATGCTACCGACTATTACAATTATAAAGGATGGTACTCCAACGTATTATTAGCTCTGGTTGATTACAGGTAACAGTAGAAGACAATAATGTAAATAATTTGTCCTTACTGTAATTACAGATATAGATTTAAGTATGTAAACGTAGGATGTCCTGGTCGTTGCAATGATTCCCGCATATTCAAAAAGTCTTCATTAAAACGCCATTTGCAAGACCCCAGAAAGTTCAGAAAGTTTAATGAAACTCTATCCGTTTTCCACTACATCAGACCCCAATCAAAAATATTTCAATTATGTTTTATCCAAATGTAGAAGAGTTGTGGAAAATGCCTTTGGACATCTCAAGGGAAGATTTAGAAGAATAGGAAAAGGAATGGATAACAACATTAATAACGCTCCGTCTATAATAAAATGTTGTTGCGTTTTGCACAATTTCTTAAATATAGAAAATGACAAAATAAACAGCAAATGGATAAACCTGTTACGAGAAGAACAAAAAACCAGGGTAGACAACAACCACAATTTAATGATATGGTGAATGACATGAGTTCCGATGTAGAAAACGTCCGAAGTGCAATTGCAGAATATTTACGTAATTAAAATAATTCGGACAATTATTATGTAGCATTAATATTCTTCATTTATTATGAGTTAGCAAATTTAATATCGCGGCTGGAAAATCCTTTGAGTTATCCACAAAATATTCTAACAATTTTGTTCGTTTTTATTCTAAGTTTGCATATTTTTACTCCATTTTGTTGACTCTTTCCAATTCTTTTTGAATTAAGTCGTTCGTCCTTTTAAGCTCCTTTAATGAATCTTCATGTAAATTTTTTACTTTCCTTTTAGCACTCCTACTTGATACATCTTTTGTATCTGACGGCGGGGTTGGTGTTACAGGTGATGGCGATGAGGACGATGGGGAAAACATTTGATTTGATGTACCAGAATCGTCATCCAAGATGTCAATCATAACACAGTCTACAAGTAAAAATAACGAGTATATTATGTTGCATACAATTAATTAAACTAATAACGAATAATTAATGTGTTTATATTTGATTTATTTACCTTCCATTATATTATCTTCCATTAAAACCTCTATGTTGTGAATTTTCTGGGCTCCAAGTATTTCATTAAGTTTTTCATACATTGGCCACTCTGATGGTGAACCTCCGGAAACACCTTTTACATTCTTTTCTTTCCTGAAATGGAACATATCGCTTTACATTTTGATATGGTAGTATTAATTTATTTACCTATATTTATTTGTCAAATTGTGGAGTTTCATTTTTATTTCTTCAGCCGAAAAAAACATATTGCTTTTAGCCATTTCGGTTTCTATTTCCATAAATACGTGATTATTTTTTTTCGCCGTCCGTAATTTCTCTATCTTTTGTTCCCAAAGTTGAATCAAGATTTCTTCATGATTGGCACTCCAACATTTCCGTTTTTTGTACTTGCATTTATCCATGTTTCATTCACAACGTCTAATAATGTCAAATGTCACATTGTCAAAATAATTTGTTGACAGCTTCTGTCACTGGAAATTGAACACAGTGAAATAGGAAAATGGGTGCGTTCGAGCAAAAATTTGTGATTTCGATACAGATTTCGTTGAAATTTTAATGAAATCTGGGGATTTCGGCATGAATATATGTAAGCGAAATTGCGGGATTTCAATGAGGATTTCGTCGAAATCTTGAAAAGACGAGATTTTGTGGCAATGTAAATGTATTATGAAAATGTGCGGGGGAAGAAGTTATAAAAAACAAGAGAAATATTAAAAAAAAAAAATTATTTTGGATAAATATTTTGAAAGCTCGAATGCAGTGAAGGGATTAGTTTACAATACCGCATTATCATAAATTTAAAATTTGTAATTAATAATATAAATTAAATACTAATTTTCCTTTAAAAATCTAGTAAAATCTTCAATTTGCAAGATTAGACGAGTTTTAATTGTTTCATCTAGCCATAAAAATTGGCAACATTTTTGGCGACATTTTAAACGAAGGTAGGCGTTTTTGTGGTCGATTTTTCCTATTGATGAATTTATAATTTTCTATTAAAAATTTGGCGACATTTTGCAGACTTTGTTTTGTAACAAAAGGCGACATAATATTAGGTTTGTATGTTTACTCGAAAGTTTTTACCCAGGCTTCAAAGTTTTTACACGGACTCGAAAGTTTTTTACTCATTATGTGTATGTTAACTTCTTGGACAAGAAAAATTTGACAGTTGAATGCATTTCCCCTCCTGAACAAAAGTTAACATTTTTACATTTATTCTTTTCTTTCGTTTATCATTTGAAATAATTGTTTGGGTTGTCAGGACGATTTTTTAAAAAAGAAAGTAAATAAAATAAAATTAGTCAGATTTTATTAAAGCTATTATAAGTTGATAAAAATAATTTTATCTTGATTTTTGGCATCTGACAAATTTACGTCGATTTACCCAGGCGTTACTCATAAGTTGTCTGTTAAATTTTTTCACTCTCATCTAGTATTATCCTTTCTACCGAAAGTAAGTTTTTACTTGATTTTTACTCAGGTTATTTTACATAAAAGTAAACATACAGACCTATTATGTATGGCGAGATTTTGTTTTTGGATACATTTTTAGGGGTTCCACTACGGAACATCTTTAAACATTGAAATATTTTTGAATTCACCCTAAAATATTGGGCGTCGAATCAATCGGTTTTAGGCTCCCGCTTGCGATGAGTTTCTTCTTATGTTGTTTCGCTGGCTCCGGTGATATTGAACCATCTTTTACCACTAGTTTCCATAAAGTTTGAGGTTATAATCTTTGTGATTTGCAGCTTTTTTCGTTTTTATACCCTAAATTAAATCTAAAGGGTATACTAAGTTTGTCATTCCGTTTGTAACACCTCGAAATAATGATGGTAGAGCAAAATGGATTGAACACCCACGCATAATATTAAAGGTTATTTTGATTTTTGCATGTTCGTCCGTCCGTCCGTCCGTCCGTTTGGTCTGTCCGTCCGTCGTTTGGTCTGTCTTTTAAAAAAAAAAGGTAAAATTAAGTTCGAAAATGAGACAAATCGGGCAACTCCCGCTTGGGGTTGCCATACAAACCCAAGCAACAATCTGCAACTGAAGTTGCAAAGTAACTGCAGTGATTGTCTAACCATGGTTGCAAAGCGGGGTGACGTCAACTTATGCGTCTAAATTTAATTTCTTAGTTTCGTAGAAACTCCCCTCCCACAAGTTTGTTATAAAAAGGTTCAAATCTAACCGCTGAATTACCGAGAGACAAATAGTGCAAAGGAAGGAAAAATGAAACCGTTTCAGCATTGTTTCTCAGTTGCGATTAAGTTACAGAGATACCGTACCGCGACTTTCAGTTGAAAAGTGATTCCTTGGAACCGTATTAGTTACAGGAGGGACATTTGGGAACTGTTCTTTTCATTTCTTTGAAGCGTGCTGACATTTCTTAAATTGGAAAGTGGAAGATTTTCGTTCAATTCTCTAAATAATGTTCAACAAATTTCTGTTTGTTTACTGAATTGTTTTAAGTAACTTTAGAATGTAAAATTAAAGGCCTAGGTGCTTTGTGTCAAAGTGATGCCTCTTTATTTATATAAAGATTTATATTAATATACGTACAGTCAAATCAGTATAATTTTAAAATGCATACAAAAAGGTTAAGAAATAATCAAATATTTATAAGCCGTAATGCCTTTCGCAAAAGAGTTAAAACTGTAATTAATAAAACTTTAAGGAGTATTCAAAAGGAAATGACAGGGAAAGTAATACATACTAATGCAATCGTTGTGGACGAGGAAACCACAGCAAGTATTGTAGGAAATAAGCTTAATATAGCAAATAAAAGCGCTGAAAAATGTGAAGATAAATATGGCAGCATAATATCTGTGGAACAGAATGGAAAGGAACGATCAAATTTTATGCCCGATTTGCAAAAATGGGCAGTTAAATTTAATATTTCTCACATTGCTATTAATGATTTCCTAAAAATTTTACGATCACACGATATTGCACAAACTCCAAAAGATGCTAGAACACTTCTCAAGACCCCTTTAAAAATTCAAACACGATGTGTTCAACCAGGGGAATATTATCATTTTGGAATTGCTCGCTTTTTATATCTAATTCTTAAAAATATAAGCTATAAGCTGTCTATACTTAAGTTACAATTTAACATAGACGGACTACCTGTTAGCAAAAGCTCGAAGGGGCAGTTTTGGCCAATATCAGGACTCGTGAAATATTTGCAACAAACCGTTTCCAATTGGAATATATTACGGACACTCTAAGCCACAAAAGTTAGAAGAATATTTATTAGATTTTGTGACTGAACTCAAATCTTTACTTGAAAATGGTTTTATTTTTGAAAATAATTCCCCTATTGTGGTACTGGTAGAAAACTTTGTTTGTGATGCCCCTGCAAGAGCATATATCAAGGGCATAAAAGGACATAATGCATATTTTGGTTGTGAAAAGTGTTTTGTTGAAGGTGAATATTTACATAGTAGTCACCGTATGAGTTTTGCCGATTTTGAGTGCACAAAAAGAAGTAATGAGAACTTTAGGAAAAGGTCGCAAGATGAGCATCACCTTCTATCGTCTCCGCTTGAGGATTTACCAGTAGACATGGTAAATCAATTTCCTCTGGACTATATGCATTTGATTTGCCTTGGAATTATGAAAAAGTTGTTACTATTCTGGAGTAAAGATGCTGTGGGATGTTCAATACGATTGTGTGCTAAAAGTATGAAATCCATATCCAATTCTCTTAGTTCTGCTGGACGCAACGGAGTTTAGAGTATTCTTACTTTACACAGGGCGTGTGATTTTACTTGGTTATGTGCCAAACGATGTTTACTATAACTTTATACTTTTGCACTCTGCTGTTAGAATTTGTATTTCAGATTCATATATTATATATAAAGACATAGCCCAAAAACTTTTTTCCGAATTTGTTGAAGGATTTATTGATCTCTATGGCATTGAACATGTTAGTTACAATGTACATAACTTAGTCCATGTTGTTGATGACGTTAATAATTATGGTGCTTTGGATAACTTTAGTGCTTTTCCTTTTGAAAACAAATTAGGATTTATAAAACGCCTTCTCCGAAGTGGAAATTTGCCACTTAAACAAATTATAAATAGGTTAAATGAATCATTTTCAATTGAAGAAGATATAAATAAGAAAATTAGTCCTCGCGTTTTAGGCAAACGAATTAAAAAAACCCGGATCATTCAAGCTCACATTGTGAAGACATCTTTCAAGAGATACAATTAGAAGGGTACCTCTTGAATTCTTCAAAAAGTGATAAATGGTTTCTAACAAAATTAAAAAGGGTTACGGACTTTTCTTTCATCTTACTTCGATATTTATAAATCAGTCGGAAATAAAACTAACACGAACACAGTCCACGTTGATGATATTCTGTGTAAGCTTTTTTGTATTGTTTTAAATGATAAAGAAAAAGTTTTTTGCCTCTGATTCATTCTGTTTAGTACTTCAGTATAAAAATCAGCATTACAAATATGAATTTCTTTATTTTTTCTATTTGTGGACTTACATTATTCGAACAGTGCTGGAAAATAGAGCGAGGAATTTTTCTTTTGCTCAAAATACTTTAGATTAGTGGATAGAGAAGACATCAAGAAAAAATTTATTAAGCAAAATGTGGGCGATAGTAGAAACACTTGAAGATGGAGAGAAAAACTGTGCTGCGGTACCAATGTGCTGGTTACGTGACAACTCTTCGAGTATTCTTTGGCCGAAAAAGAAAGCCGATATACTTAATGGGAGAAAGATATGCGTGGAGCCAAAAGACGATTGGAAGTGCTTTCCATGCAAGGTTTTGAGTCAACATATAGGTAATATGATTTTTCAAAAATTCAATATTATCAAGATTTAAGCTATTTTCTTTTTGTTTTTTCATAGAAAACTATTCGCATGCTCTTACCTTAGAAGAAGCACAATACACGTCTTCAAGTGAATGCGAAGGACAGCAGTTAAAGAAACGACGAGTCGAAAATTAAAAAAATTATGAAAGCTGTTACTATTTCAATGAAGACTTTAATAAAATAAAACAAGGTTTTATATTTAACAGGATAATACAATCTTGTTTTATTTTACGCTAACTGATTATTTTAGTTACTGCCACAAAAAGAATAGAAATAGATGACTGCATATTCGAGCTTGAAAATGGTGAAAAAATTTCAATGATTGAAAGAAACTGTGAAGAAGATAGGGAAGCAAATATAGATGTGAGCACACAAAAACAACAGAATAATCATACAACGCTGGTAACATGTCCTTGCGATTCGAATGTCTCTTCATTAATAGCGGAAGCGCTAAAACCGACTATGGTGACCCAACTTAAAATTAATATTTGATGTAATTATACTTTGTATTGCAGTTGAAAAGCGCCTTGACGGCTTAGAAAAGATGGCAGTTCTTCACAAGACTGAAATGGAAATTTTCCAAGCGACTATTCAGGTAAATTTAGAGCTTATCATCTTCAACCTTGAGCAGATTGCACTAAATAAAAATAGCGAAGAAGATGTACATATTTATTATTCCCGGTAACTATCCGTTGTAGACCATAGATGACCTGGAAACTCTGGAAAGGAATCTCACCACGGACAAATATAAAAAAAACAATTTGGTAACTTTTTCTAAACTTTACAATCTCCTTTATTATAAATATATATTGACTTTTAGGTACAAAAACTTGCCAGATTGGGAGAGGCAGATGAAAATAAGGCGACTCGTGCAGAAGCTCATTTTATGTTTGATGACACATTATTGGAAAAATTTTCTTGGGGTGGAACTGCAACAGAAAAGATTTTCAGCTGTTACCGAGAAATTCTTAATGTGATTAGCAGTGCTGTTAGGGTGAATTTTCCTAAACACACCGAACATTCCTTAAGAAATTTTTTCAAGGAATACTTAAAACACGCAAAAACGAGGCTTGTAAGAAAAAGGTAAAATTAAAGTAAAGATTATCTACTGGAAGTATATAAAACATAAGTTATTTTAATTAGTGTCCAGCTTGGAGCAGAGAATCCTAGTTTGGTCTCTGTAAGCAGCGGGAATAGCGAAAGACAGGATCCAGAAAATGGAAACGTAGAACCTCAATAATGGTGCAATTAATTTTAAGATTTCTTTATTTTCCAGTACTGAAATAGTTTCTTTTTGTATAATGAGACTCTGACAAATATTTAACAATTGAAAAAATTATTATTATAATTCTACTAGAAGGAGCCCGTCGGCGTTGCCCGGTGTTAATATAGATACCTAGCTTGGTGAGAGTGGGGGTGGGATGGTCATAGGTGTATAAATGAATGTGTGTGTGGGGGTGTGTCTGTGTGTACGTGTCTGCGCGCGTGCCTTTGCGTGTGTGTGCATGTATGAGTGTGTGTGCATACATTCATATGTGTGGGAGAGTGCTGCTCTCTACGTCGACGCGTTCTCAAACAGTGCCCAAATATTTAGTAAAACACGAGATTTTTGTATGGTAACCCTACGAAGAAGTTGCCCGATTGGTCCCATTTTCGAACTGAAATTTCCCCATTTTTTAAAAAGGCCAATGTACAACATTTGAGCTCTGTACGTCGACTAGGTAGGCAGTGTCCAAATATATAGTGAAAAGCCAAAGTCATATTTTAAATAAGGAAGGAAGGAGGAAGAAGAAATGTTGGCTATGAAAATTAGCAAAAGCTAAATTAATAAAATATAATATAATGAATGACCTTTTTATAAGCTTTTCTTATTTTATTGAAATTTCAGTTTCAATTTTAATTAAATCAGATTCTTTTTATGTTATTTAAAATATGATTTGAGTCCGCTCAACTCAAATGATGAGTCCGCTCAGGCAGTGAGTCCGCTCAAGACTTGAGTCCGCTCAAGTCCATTCAAGCAATGAGTCCGCTCAAGACTGAGTCCGCTCACGATTGAGTCCGCTCAACCAGTGAGTCCGCTCAAATTTCGAGCGATGAACCACCGCTCAACTGTTGAGCGGACTCAGTGATTGAGCGGACTCACTGCTTGAGTTGAGCGATGAGTTGATATGATAAATGAGTCCGCTCATTTACAACCCTGCATATTCGAACTTAATTTACACTTTTTTAAAACAAATCCCGTGTACAAAATTTCAGCTCTCTACTTCGGTGCGATGTGAAAAACTAAAGTTTTGTATGGGAACATAAAGAAAGGGTTGCCCGATTTCGACCATTTTTGTAATTTTATTTACTATTGCTAGGAAAAACGCTATATACCAAATTTTAGTTCACCACGTCGACCCGTTCCCAGACAGTGCCCAAATATATAGTTAAAAAAGAAATTTTTGTATGCAACCCTACGAAATAGTTGCCCGATTTGTCCCATTTTTGAACCTAAAACCTGAAAACCCAAAAAAAGGCGTTGCCAGATTTAGTCAGTTTTTTAAAATTTTAATTGGTATTGCTATGAAAATACCGTGTGCTATATTTGAGCTCTCTACGTGCCTTCGTTGTCAGACAATGTCCAAGTATATACTAAAAATCGAAATATTTGTGTGGGAACAATACGAAGGAGTTGCCCGATTTAGTCCATTTTTGAAACTGTATTTTCAAATTTTATGAGAACGCCGTGTACAAAATATCAGGTTTACACATCTATGGGTTTCAGGCAGTTTTTTACGTCTCGATAACATCGCCAGCTATCGTGTTCAAAGCTATCCTATCTCGCAAGCTGGAACCAACCAAACACATTTACAAAGTTTCATTGAAATCGGTTGGGCGATTTCGGAGATTAGTGTGTACAAACACAGTGACATTGGATTTCTATATATTAAGATATACTCTAGTAAAATTTGACGTTTCCACAGTGATCCGGTGTTATCAACCATTTTTTATTTATTTTTTATTCTTGTTAAAAATTATTTTATTTTGTTTTTGTTGTATTTGTTTCAAGGAAAAACTTTATTTTATGGACCGGTATGCTAGAGCCAAGGAATTTTTGTTCATATACAAAAACTATGTAACAAAAAGAGTCATGGAATGCTCAAGGAATTTTTTCTCTTTGCTGATTCCTTGAAGTAGTATGCTAGAGAAAAGAAAATCGAACAGAAAAACTCTACTTCTCGATTGACAAACTTGTATCGTTCTTTTCCGAAAAATCCATTTATGTCAATATTTCTTGAAGAAATAAGTACCAATACATTTATTTCTGTAAGGAAATTGACGTTGGTGGAATAATTGAAAAATTAAAGGAATGAACGACGATTTCGCAAGATGTGAATCAATTTTAAACTGACAAATGGAGGAATAAAAATTGTTTAGGTTTAACTAAATTTTTCATTGGAAATTATCCATTTATTCACTTCCTTTATTACTTCCTTATTGTCTGAGAAACCACACAATTATAAAATCCAAATTGTTAAAACTTCTTGATCTAATGTAAACTTTTTTCAAGAAATGATAAGGAAAAATTCCTTGACCGAGCATATCGGGCTTAAAAATGAAAATTTTACTAGTAAAAAAATTACTGTTATAATCGTCTTTTTTATTTGCTTTTTCCTTATTAGCGAATATTAAAACTAGCCCATCACTAGAAAGTGTAAAGATCCTAGCTGTGAATGTGCTATATAAAAGATATTTCAAATCTACTACCGACCCATGATACAAAGATTACCAAAATATGACCGAATTATCTGTCAATTGATTGCTTGCCTCATTTGGGGACAAATCTCACAAATTTGTTCGTCTTAATTTCAATCGTTCTTATCAAAGTAAAAAAAAATTCTATTTAGAAATTTCTTTACTTTCCTACTAGCACATAATTACTTTTCCCGAAGTGATTTAAATGAAGAAACTAATGTTTGTTAAATATTTTAATATATTCAAAACGTATTTCAGTCAATATAATACGAAAAAGAAATCCAACACAAAACAAATTCGCAGGAAATGGCATTTGTGTCCAAATGACGTAGTTATGCAAAAATGTCCTCTCGAATCGGTCATACCTTGCTATCTTTTCGTGCTTACCGCGAACAAATAGAGGATTTTGAATAATAACCTTTTTGAAAGTTGTGGAAATGTGATGACTGTGATTATTGGCTTTGCGCGCTTGAATTTCAGAAATCTCCAATGAAATTTCCGAATTCTCACTCAATTCACATGTTTCTCCTTGCAGAAAGCAAATGTCTCCATTGGTTGAAAACTGCCAATATCGTCTGCAAAAAATACTATAAATTAAATTAAAAAAATAAAAACATATTTAAGATCTGGGGCAAGATGTTATAACTTCTTAAGATTCGACGCTCGACAATTTATCGATAGTCGGTATTTTGTAACACTTTCGACAGGCGATAATTTCGATAGAATATCACTGAGTTTTGCTGAGAGTGATAGTACAAGCGAAGATTTAAAAATGTATGTAAATTAAAGAAATTAGATTTATATGTTACATGTTTTTTTAATTTATTCAATATAAATCATTTTATATATTAATTATATAGATTCTTGAAACTTGAAGTTATAAAACTTGTAAGAATATTTCTTGAATTCAAAAATTAATAAGGCAGTACATTTTGTTAGGTATATCCATAACATAATACCCCTGCCTTAAAAAATTTCTTTGCGCTTGAAAAATTCATAAATTCATAAAATTCATAAAATTTATCAAAAACAAGAAAAGAATCTATAAAATCATTTTTGCTAGGAAAAATATTCGGAAATATTTTCGTAACAAGCAAAATCGCATGTCGAACGACAATCCTATAACATACCGCCAGAACGAAATCTTCGCTTCGATGATTACTTTCGATGCGAAGTTATAACATGTCGCCACTGTATCAATTTGGTTAAAATAAATTCGACACAAAATTTCAAAATGACAATTTAATGACAATTCAGAGTTTCATATATTGACAATAATTACGTTGCATTAGTAGGGTTACAGCTGATCAGAGCTAGCACCAAGAATCAAATGTGTCATGACTCCAAGGCTGGCACCTCAAACTCGTGTTTGCTCCTTCAAAGGGTAGGAATTAACCCCGAAGCAAAAAAGAAAACGCCATTTGTATCATGCTACCGACCAACCATTAGTTTATTCCTCGAAAAGTCAAAAGTCAAAAAAATGTATAGAGGCACTTTGAATCTAGTCTTAGAATATAGAGACAACAGGAAGTGTTGATACCTGTAAAATTCGTATGGATGAGCGTGGATTTTTTCAGGGTCCCGTGAAGTAGGTCAGCATTATATTGAAGAAAGAGACAAATCTATTTTCAGGTGTCAAACGAAGTTTGTCTAATTTAAAAGAATTTGAATCTAATTTAAAACTTGTGATAAAACTGAAGAGTGAAAGATATTTTATTTAAAAGTAGTGCCAAATAAATAAAGTAAAGTAATTTTTTAGGCAAATATAGGTACAAAATATTATTTTGTGTACTTTACACACCTTTTTATATTAAATTAAATTAAAAATACATAACAAAAACGATGATATATCGAAAAAATTCCTTTCTCCACCGAGATTTGTTTACGTTTGTGACAGCTGAGAAACTCCCTGGGTATCGTGGCGTAGTAACATCGGATAAGAACATTTTTGGTGGGAGCAAACGCAATATTTTCAACCATATATCTTTTTGCCCCGCTCTCTATATTGATACTACTACACAGCTGTACTGAACTTTCACTACAGCGGTAACAGATACTAAAACAACCAGAATTTGACTACGCTAAATTTGGCTTATCACACATCCTGTATTCTCTATATTCTAAGGATCTGGAGTTCCTGTCATATTGACAAATATACGAATATACCCATATGCAACTGAAAGAGTTTACATTCATTCTATAAACCACATTTTGGTAATTTAAAATTAATTTTGTATATCATTCGGATATCTCTTTTGAGAATTGCATCTTCCCACGCAGGAGAACTGTCTTCAGAGCTCCCAGTCTTTAAAAGTGCTTCCTTACACAACAATAACAAGTCCAGAAACAGAACAAACCCCAACAAAAGCACGGCAAGCAGTTTTCATGAAATCTGAAAGGTTATTTAAATGAAACAAATCGGATAAAAAAAACAAATTAAATGAAAAAACCGGTACAGGACAAGGTATAAGAAAAACACAAAAACCCAGGATTGAATAAGATCGAAATGTGAATGGAGGTGAATTTCACTTATCAATTTCATCCTTAGTGTTGATCTCACAATAGCGTTGTCCTACAGTTAATATGCTTCACGTGTAGGTGTGAGAAAATTGCATGAAAACAATTTCTTAAAGAACTTTAAGTATAGATATTTTTAGCATAATTCAACTAAATTGTGATGCAACTTTGTTAAATGGAAAAAATACCTACCGCAGTACCGCAGAGTTTTTCGTTTATTTTCAAAGATCGAAATATTGTAGTAGGTAAACTGCCTTCTGTACATATTTAAATATCTTATCATTACTAAAGCAAGATATAAGTCTGTTGGGGACCCATGCAAAAATATTTAATCGGTAATCAGACAAAAAAAAGGAGAACAATATTCATAAATTAAGAATTTAAAAACAGATGATTCCAATTAACAGCCAGTGTGCACCTGTCTTATCTCTTTTTAACGTAGATTCACTGTTCAGAGCCGAGCGTAGAAAGCAAGCATGAGGGAAAAAAAATTCCGGAACGAACGCAATTTTTCGCAATTATGCTAATTTCTACGCCACGCCTGTCAGTCTTCATGGCAATTAAAAATGTAAATATTTTGATACTCAATTAGTTTGCTGTCCCTTAATGCCTGCCGATGTAATTGTTTTAAACTGATCGACTGGAGTAAGGTATGCCAACATTGATAGATTTCAAGAAAATGAAAATAATATTGATATAAGTTAGAAAAATTCAAAACGTAAGAAAAGATCTTATGCTACTTCCGGCTTGTAATTTTCTTCCAAGTTATAATTTGAAGTAAATGATGAAAAAAAAGTGAATTCAAAAATGTCATCCCAAACAGCACAGTGGCGCGCAGAAAATTAGAAAATGAAGTTGAAGCGGTAGAAGATAATTTCCGACAATTTAGCAAAAAATTAATTTTGAAATTTATATGATATTGATGCTCCTTTAATTTGCTTTAATTTCATGTTCGATTAAATTTTCTTTTTCCGGGCGGCCCGCTGTAGTGTAGTGTAGTGTGGGAAGAAAAATAAAATGTTGGAAAGCGTATTATTTATAGCAATTTAATTATCATGCTTACATTACTCATCGATGTAACTACAATATATACTTGCTTGGCTTTATATAGTAAGTTATCCGCTTTGCGAAATATATCTATTCTTTTAACTTTTTTTTTCTAGCAATTATTTTTCACAGAGAGTTTCTGTAGAAAGTTTTAAGGTAATTCAAGACATTCGTTGGGTATAAAAACAAGAAAACGTTAAAGTGTTAAACAAGTTAACGATTAACATCAATTGGATAAATCGGTTAATGACGTCAATTGGTATCACAATTTGGTAAGTCGTAGAATAATTCTTCCTCCTGGGCGTATGCCAGAGAGATGATTTATATTTTTGAGCTGATTAGTGTAATCGTTCTGTTTGAATAAATTGATTATCTTGAGAACTATTTGTTCCGATGACAGAAAGTGCGGTGAGGAAGGGATATTCCTGCAACAGCAGAATGGAGTTGCTCTTATTGAGCAGAGATGTCGGGAACGGATCTGATTCCGTAGCAGATTGGTGATTTGTTCTTGAATCCCTTAAAGCTAAATTCTTCACTGTCTATAAAGCCTGCTGTCTTAAAACACACTGCAATTTAACATTGAGTGCATTTGAGACTTAGATATGATGGAGCAAGTAGCGCAATCGAGTTATAAGAAAGTCGTGTCACTTTCTTATGACTGACCATAGTCATAACGACATACACTTACGACGTGATTAAATCATATACAAAACGTTCATATAATTAAAATGGGGATTTTTCTGTGTCAAAATCGCAAGTACATAAAATGGAATTCAGCGAGGAGGAAGAGCTTCTAACGTTTTTATTATTATAAAATGGAAGAAAAAAGAAAAATAATCGCAAATATTGGGTCCATCCATATATTGCCAACAAATTTCAAATATAATTCAGCAGTTGTGGCAAAAGAATTGAATGAAACACCAGACAAATTTAAGCAAATTTAAAGGATGTCAAAAGAATCATTCGATTTGTTAGAGCGATTAGTGAGTAAAAAAATTGAAAGATAAGATGCAAGTTTCCGAAAATGTCACAATATCTTGTGATATTCCTTTAAAAAACGACATTAAGGATGTTTCTTCTTTAGTTGTCTGTGCTAATTCCTTTTGTTGTTTGTTAAAATAATTTATTATTTCCTTATCGGTATTATTTAAGGGTTTTGGGTTTTCCTAATTTTTTTTTGCGACGGACCTGCAATTTCTGTATCTTCCTGTTCAGTAGGAATATATGTTTGATACTTCTTCGTGAGAAAGATTAGGGCTGATGACATTATCTAGTGGCTGCTGCTCCACTTCTACAACTCCAGGTTCCATTTGAATGTCTGCTCCCTTTTGTTGGCTGTTTTCAATAACTGTAGCCAAATTTCCACTTTGATCCCCTTGTTTTATATATGGCACGAGAAATTGCATTGCGTCATGTAGATAAAGTTGGTTTTTCTTGCACGAAGTTTCAGAGCCGCTGGGAGTTTAGGCTTTTAAGCTTCTCATAAAACCATTTGTCTTTACAAATGTTTACTGAAAAGTAAAAACGAAATTTTCAAAAGCCTATGTAAAATTAATCAATTTTAAACAATAGTTAATAAAAATTTGGCAGGTATCTAACTACAGGATGCAGTCATACCGCTTTATCGCATATGTCTATGAGTGGAAGAAGTACTATCGGCCAAAAAATTTGGACGACCACGGAAGCTATCTGGGAATCGCTATATGGAAAGTATATGCCACCGCCTACGACAGACGAATTACTGAAAGATATAAGGATTTGTGGAATTTGCTAAATTGTATTGGATCTGTAGATGGAAACTAACCTAATAAGCATTTAGCCCTAGTATCGAGTTCGGGCAAAGTAAAATTTAACGCAGTCTCTAAGTATTTCACAATAAAATCACTAGTAACATTTTGAGGTATGTTAATTTGGAGAAAACAGAGTACTAATTCATTTTCAGATTTTGATAAAACAATTTTAAATCTTCAATAAAAAAAATGCAAATTGCTATAGAAATAAGGAATTAAAAATTTTAGCGCCAAATTCGAGTAAAATGTGACATTTCCATACAAATCCTAGAACTGATAAAATCGCTAAAAACTGAAGGTTTCCTTTTTATAAAATAGATGGCACTATCAATTCTCCGCTCATTTTACTAGGCATTTTAATGCGCCATACGCGAATCATTAAATGACTGGTAAAATGTTGACATTTCCTATTTCTAAGAGTTAAAATTGTTGTATCAAAATGAAATGAATAAATTATTTTGTTTTCTCCAAATTAACATACGTAAAAATTGTACTAGTGATTTTAGTGTGAAATATTTGAAGAACGCTTTAATATTAATTTTGCCTGAACTCGATACTAGGTTTTGTGCATTAAAATGCCTGGTAAAATGTGTGAAGAACTTATAGTTCTATATATTTTTATTTTATATAGAGGGAACCTTAAGTTTTTACCTGAGAACTCTGTACTGGCACTAGTAAAATCATCAGTAAAAGTTTTGCTTGTGATTTAACCGACGCTAAAATTTGTATATAAATGTCACATTTTACTCGAACTCGATACAACTTTAGGAAACTGCATACATAACTGGAACAACTTGGAACAAACAACGAAATAAATGCAGGCGGTTTTTCCATGAATGATAGAACTTAACTGCATTGTTCTAGTGCGACTGAGAAAACGAGTTAAAAACGAAAATTGAGAGAAGAAAGCATTACCCGAATGGTAAAATATTTTTGAATAAATTTAAAATTCTTTCAGTTATTCATAATAATGAATATTGTACATCGGGTCACTAAACCTGAATTTTTTAAGAAAAAGATAAATTTCGCTGTGGCCAACATACTAAAGGAGTATACAATTTCTATAAAATAAAATTCTCACTTTCCCCAAAACTATCAGAGAATCCAAAGCAAAGGAAAATTGAAAGAAAATATTTGGGATCAGTTGCAGCTTATCTTCTTTCCAAAAGAATATTTTCGATGGCATAAGTTGTCATAAGAGATAGAAGGAAACGATTTTCTTCCTCTATGTTAATCAAAATATTTCTTAAAAACCATTAATTTACTTTTGAAAAATATATTTTTTTCTGCTGAAATGTTTTGTTTTTTATTTTTCAATTCTTGAATTCTAATTGTATCACAAAAAGATTGTTTAATTAATAACTACGAGTATGCTGCTTAAAGAGTATTTTACGTAAAGTACCGAATTAGAAAGTAATGAATCAAAAGCAATGAATATTTTTTATAGAGTAACGAATGATTACCGGGTAACAAAAGTAACGAGATAGCACATGCCTATTTTGCAGTAGTTTGCAGACGTTGATTCCCACAGGCACGCTTTCCACTAATTTTAAAACAAAATCCCGTTCAGTAATTTTTAATATTTTAAACTGACCCGACTTGACTTAATTATTTTTTAAGAGCAGAAAATGTGTTACCTTGGCAATGGGACTACTGCGTGAAGTAAATAAAATCTTTTATTATAAATCGACTATATTGGGTAACTAATTAGTTTGAAAATAAAATATCGACTGATGTCAGTAAATATCAGCAACATGCAAGTCATTTACTGATTATCACCAGATCAACTTCACATCAGTACCTCAGCATAGTAGTGGTTTGATGTCGCACTTGCTTTAGGTGTACTTTTGTAAGTTACCCGATGTGGTCGTTCCAGCTTTATTTTGAGGCTCAGCTGTAAAGAGAGTAAGAGGCATATGGGCCATAAAGAATTGAAAAAGATCTCTTGAAGTTTCCTTCCAATAGACTTGGATGTATGTTATATAGTAATTATTATTTTAATTTTTGTTTCTATTTACTAGGTCAGAAGACTGAAAGAACAATTTTTATTATTTGTTTACGTACGTTATAAAAAATCTACGACTGCCTAGCTATGGTTTCTACGTTCGACAAAGTATCAGTAGCGGTAAACTTTGAAAAGTTCATACAGAAAAATCAAAAAGACTTTTTGTAGAAAAATGTTATCAATTTATTAAATTGGTAACAAAAAAATTGTTGCTAAACTGCAAGTGCAACTTGATAACATTTTTCTAGTCCCGCTTAGGGCTAATCTGCTGGATACAAAGTAAATACTTTTAGTACTTCGCCTCATATAATTCACACTCAGAATTTTAACTGAGTGCATATAAGTGAGGTCATCTTGGCTTTTTCCAGGCATATACGGCAAGCAATATCCAGCCCTACTGAAGAGTATTAAGTTCTTGCTGATACGAAATGCCTCTTGCACTTTCAACTTTGAAAAGCACGTTACCCGGTTTACGCGGTGGTTGGTCGAAAATGCCCGAATCCACACAGACGTGTCGCCCCAACTTCACTGTAAATTGCGAAAGTTTACAATTAAGTTTGAGTTTTTCTTATTTTTCAATTCACACCGAAAGGGTTTATTTTTAAGTCCCGTTTTTATCAAACAAATATTTTCTTAACTTAAAACTCATAAAAGTCTCAATTCTTCCTAAACTTTCAAAATTATCTGAAATTTTTCTTACAAAAGAATTAAAACCAATGAAGTCTACCTTTTTCAACTTAAATAATGAAAACTAACGGGATTGTTGAGATAATAAAACCGAAACGGTTTTAATATTTAGAGCAAGATCGACTTTTGTGAGTGAGTCAGTCTGTAGAACGAAGGTGGATTTTTATTTAATGATTGCGGGTAGCGGTGATTTTACGAGTAAATGGTAAATTGAAATACATATGTACTTTTATTATATTTATTTTTCATATATTCACTCATGTATCTTCATCCGAAATATTACCTAAAATTTATTATTTTTATCTAACTTTCTAGATATTATTTGATATTGGGCTAATGTATCAGGATAATTTTATATTGGGTCTTGGATTAGTCTTCGATGTAAAGCATTGAATAAATAGCTAATAATGAAGCGGGTTATCGTGCGAATATAAGGAATTCAATGACAGTTAGATCCTAGGATGGGGAGGGGGAGGGGGTGACAAGATGGCTGGGCGTTATTTGACAATTCTGCCTGATTTCTGATATTTTATGAAAAGAAATTTCGGGTTTGATTTAGCGATTTTGTGGTAAATAACTAATTAAAAGTGGTTTTTACTTAATAGTAGTGTGATACAATAATGAAATATTGTTTTGTGAATGGGATTTTATATGATCGAAACTCCCGAGCCTTGAATTATGGTGTTGAAGTGTGCTCTACTGTTCTGCAGAAACAACCGGATTTTGTGTAGAGGGAATGGATTTTTCAAGCAAGCTTTGTAGTTTTACTAATAAATTATTGTGTTTTAAATAAAATAAAAGTGAAATATTTATAGAAATAAACAGCCATGGTATAAAATTTAAGATTTTCCAATGCCGGTTTGTTTGGTTAGAATTGAATTATCACATAGCCATACAAAGGCAACGCTAACAAATGTTACTTGAAAATAATGAGGGCGTTAAAAATTTGTTTATTTTACATAGATATTTGGATTATAAAAAATGTCTTCCTTTAAAATGCCACGATTTCATTACTGCTATGACGAAACGAATACAAACACAGCACATAAATACATTTCGCCGAGTGGCTTAGGCTTTCACGCGATATGCCGTTTCCTTATTAGTTATTTATTCAACAAACAATATTTATATAACAAACATTCGCCAAACGTTTTATAAATATTTGTCAAACATTTTTCAATGGATGGTCAAATATTTGTCAATAGGTGTGGATGAAATGGAAAGCATTAGATGTTTGTTAAAATTAGTCAGCATTTTGAGTCAGAGTTAAAGTTCATTTTGAATATATTTAAAAATAAAGTCTAATCATGAATGAGAAATGGGGCAAGATAAATATAATAAAATTAATAGAATTATTAGATTCTTGTGAAATTTCGAAAACCGGAAAGATCGTCAATTTATCATTTAATAAATCACGACTACTGTACTGTAATCTTCTGTCTAAAAATTTTCTGTTCCACCAACTCCTTTTTCGAAAATTTTCTTCAGACGTTGAGGCAAGTACGATGAAGGATGCTGCAATAGATATTACTTCACTCGGCGAATACACGATTAAAACTGAACATTTGGAAAACATTTTTCACACAAAAATCTTATCAAATATTTGACAAATGTTTGACAAAATTTTGATAAACATATGACAAATATTTGTCAAACATTTGCCAACTACCTATAAATCCTTTGTCAAATGTTTGGCAAATTGTTTTTTTTTTTTGCCAATGTTTGTTATGTGTGGATGCACCTTTAGAATATTATCGGCGTGGTAAGACATATATTTAATGAAACTATTATAACTCGTAATTGAAGAAATTCAGTGGAACTTCACAACGGCAAACAAATCATTATGTATTATTGTAGTGAAATATTAGATTTATACCATGAGATTCATTTTGGTATAAAAATCTTTTATTATTTCAATACATATATAAATTCATTAATAAATTGAGTCCCCAGAGTATACAGAAAACAATTAGGAATTGCATCGACTTCATCCATTGTGGACCTTCAATAGGTTTTGAGACGACACAAAGCGGAAAATGAAACCCCATTCAGAGTTGTGGTCACAGCTGGCATAATATTCAAAAGTTTGTGAACATTTGGCACTGCATCCTTCCTGCCGATATCATGAGCCTTGATATAATTGTTAATTGTTTTATTTGCAATTCGGCCGCCCTCCGTTCTTGACTCCTTTGCTCCATACCACAGATAAATTTCCGTGTAAAAGTTGTAAGTTTGCTCCGAAAAGAGACATTAGAAGTTTGACAAAACTCTGCGACGTTTCAAAAAATTATCCTCCAGATGTGTTATGGTTTGAAGATATTTGACGGCTTATATTTTACTCTATATTCTTTTGCTTTAATTATTTTTTATACGCTCGCTCGTCCGCTTCTTCTGGCATTTCGTTAAAATTCTTTCGTTAGAACTGTGTTACATATTCAGAATAGTTGCCAGAGTAGGCTTTCATATTGTTTTTGAAAATATTTTTGTATATCAGTCTAGATTTTGTATTGGGGCGTAAAACAAGAATCTAACTGTTAATTTTAAAAAAGGTGCCTAATTTAAAAAGTCTTACTATTGAAATATAAAATAGTTCTATAAAAATAAGAAAATAAAAGTTCTATTCAAATAAAAATTAAATTACTAAAAATTTGTTTGCAGTCCAGAATGGAGATAGAGTTTATAAAGTGATGTTTTTGGAAAAATCATATTGACACCATTTAGGTCAACACATGTCACGATAATTATCTTCAATTGTGTTAGTTATTGCAATGTACCATTTGGTTTGATGAGATGAAAACCTTGGCTTGGCAAATAGTTTTCATTTTTTGAAAAATCGTCCTGAAACCGCCTGTCGTTTTCTTTCATCTATACTAAAGTTCATCCTCTATAGCATCTATCAGCGCGATAGCTTCTGTCGATTCTTGATTTTTTTTTTTGCAAAGCTAAACTCAGCGATAAAGCCAAAGAGTGCACTGATTGGAGAGCCAGAAACGATATTCGAAAATTCACAGTTTTGATGGCCGAAAGGAATTGAAAAGTAGCAGTTGACTTGGTTCCATCTTTCCATGTCGAAATAATTTCCAGAGCATAAATGAGCGAGGGTTGTAAATCGACGAACTCATGCCATCATTTTTTTTTTGAAAAAAAACGCGTTTAGTTATACTTGAAATAAATGTTCAATTTAATTTGAAATTTGTTGATCGATTTGTGCAAGTTGTTGATTTTTTTTTTAAATATTGTTGAATTGATATCTGTTGAAAGGAAATGAAATAAGTTTAATTAAATCTAAAAAAGGTATATATGCATGTCGCAATATGTGCCAAGTATTTATTCAACCATACCGGTGTTCAAAATGTCTCTGAAGGGATGTTATTTGTTGCCCTTCGTGGAGATAAGCAATTTGTTTCGATTACACATAGGGCTCCACTAAACAATTCACATTCTTCTTATTTGTTGCCCTTCGTGGAGATAAGCAATTTGTTTCGATTACACATAGGGCGATTACACATAGGGCTCCACTAAACAATTCATATTCTTCATTTCTAGAATCAAATGATAGCAGCATAATAGTCTTCAAATATTCAGAACGGCCTCGATCTGGATAACCACTATAGACAATTCTTTAAACGCGTTAACGGTGCGCATACAGCTGAACACGGCCGACTTCACTGATGTCTCCCATATGTCTCCGAAATAAGGTACTCACATTTTATATACTTCTTTATAAGACTTTGTAGTTATTTTTCACTAGCAAAAAATTCTTTGCTGAATTCAACTATCGAAGCATCCATAGGATTGTAATGAAGGCGCAATCCAATTCCAGAACATTCAAAAAACCTTTCTGAATTGAATAAGCAACTATCGTTTCTCTTTTCTTTTGTTTGGAGCATCTTTACTCGATGGACACTTTTCTCTCCACTAACCTACCAATGAATTCTGCAGATGTTAACTCAACACCATGGATGAATGGATTGGAAAGTGGTTGAGACACTATAGGAGTCTCTTAAAGACCATTATATACCTCTAAGATTTACAAGGCGTTGATCATAAATCTCAGTCGAACGCTCTAACGAATTTTAGAGTTGGTTCACAACCTCTTCTCCCACTTTACGTAGTTCATTTAGAAGGCTTACCTGAAAAAGTCAGATAGTGACAGACAAAGTTAGTTACCCTTTCGGTCTCCACCCAGGCATCCTCTGCATATAGGGTTGTTAAGCCTGTGTAGCTGACTTTTGAAATAGGAAAGCCTAGCGAAAATGGACACAAGGGTTCTCATGCTTGGATTGGGTGTTACCTACAGTTCTTTTGTTGTTCTACAAGTGAGGGAATATTTATTATTTATGCCAAACTCCCAAAATGGCAGAGAAACTACAAGAGTAGCGTCCTCTGATGTAGAAAAGTATACTCTTGGAAGTGGTGGCTTCGGCACGGAATTTTTCTTGCAGTAGTAACTCGGGCTGAAGTCGGAGCGCAGCTAATATCTTCGGCAGAGAGCTGAAGCATCATTCTAGAGTAGCAGCTGTGGTCGAAGCTAGAGCAAAGTTGATGACTTTGGCAGAGAACTGGAGGATTGTTCTTGAGTTGGTAGTTCTGCTCGAAACTAGAGCACAGCTAATGACTTCGACAGAGGCTTGAGGGATCATTTATCTTTCTGTAATGAATACCTTTAGCAGAGAACTGAAGATCTATTTTCCTTCCCGTGAATGGTCGTATTTCCCTAGGTTAGATTAAGTTTGGTAAGAGGGGTGCCGCAATACAACGAGCCTGCATCACTTAGACCTCTAGTGGGTGCATTGTGCCCCTAGGCCCCATGGTATAACCTTTTCAAGCTGCCCCAGATCAATCCTGCTCCCTTGGGGAACTCAAGATATCTCCAAGACTCTTTACCTAGATCCATCCTGCTTCTTTCAGAAAACTCAGGACACATCTAAATTCCTTGCTTTGCAGTTCCCCCAGACTTGAAAAGAAGTAGCTACCCAGTAGTCTACTTTTTTTATTCATCAGAGTGGGGCATTCGTATAGGTCTGTCCCTATGAAAGACCGTTCGAGATTACTTATATTATGACAAACTGTCGGAGAACTATTTCGTATCGGTATAGTCGACTTGTACATCACGTGGAATAACGTAGTTCAATCCATAGCTATGTCAACTCGATGGAAGTCGAGGGGTTTGGCTGCCACAGGGTGTCTTCACGGATAACGTCAGACACCAGATGGATACAGTTGTTGCAGTTAGATATGTCATCTAGTACTGGAACAAGGTATAACACAATTAGTGCTAGCGCCACCTGAGGTAAGTACCCGCCGTCCAGAGAATGGTACTTCTCTAGGACTTAGTCGTCTTGTGAACGAAATCGTAGGCAAGACGGTTCGATGGTGCTGAGTTGCTGGAGTGTGAACTATAAAAGAAAAGGTTATCTATTCCAGGGAATTAATACAAAAGGAAAAATCTATTCTTCTTATGCAGCAGAATCGGTTTTTCCTTGCTTGAAATTTTTGTTGTTCTTTTTTAGTGGTTTGGTTTTATAATATTACAAATTCATTTGGTTTTTTATTCTTTATATGTCTCCGACATGAAAAACTTTCTAACAGTGTTTACATTTTTGTTTTTTACACTATTTTAAATTAATCGCCTTCCTAACTAATATCCCTTCTGTCATCAACCAAAATGTTTCAAAATACTTTTTATTTAAAATTTCTTTACAGCGGTTTTAACAACTATTGGCTGCACGATCTGAAACAAATGCGTCGCCACACGTCTAGACAAAGGCGACTGTGTTGCCTGTCAGCTTCAGGTAAAATGCTTCAGTGCACTACTGAATGTGAAGAGAATGCCTCCATGACTATTCCAAGTCTAACGAGTGCATCCATTTCAGTTTATATTGCTGTAATCTACTACCTATAGAACGAGTATCCCATTACACCGAGAAAGAGAATTCATAGTGGTTTTACATTTCAGTATCAGTTTCAAGATTGCGAAGAGTTTTATTAAGGCTTTCATAGCATCTTGGCTATTATGCAGATGACAATTAATACGTACCTTGTTCTCTGTAGCAGAGTTTAGAAGAATCTTTGCAGAATGGCCTTAATTTTATGCTGGAAAACTGTGACAGGATTTTCAAGGTGCATATCCATTCCAAACAAGGGTTCTAGCAGAAAACGCCCGCTTTCGTATTTTCTTCTGATTTGGAATCGTCTGTGTAAAAAAAGAGTGTGTTAATCTACCCTAGATGGTATTTTCGTCTTGAAGTTGATTTTTAGCATATGGCCTCGAGGAGGTATTAGCTGTCCCTGTTGGTTGCTTGTTCCAGGGTGAATCCAACTTTAGTTAACATGAAGGCTCAGAGTTGTGTTTGACCCCTGTTTTTTGACGACATAAAATCGTAGTATTATTGAATTTCATGGAATTCGGAAGAACAAATAAATCCACTAAGTTATTGTTGTCCCAGAATAAAACCAACATTAGAATACATGGATACATTTTGCCCATCTTTAATTTCAAAAAGTTGCAATACAAAAAGCGTCGATTTCTGTTTGCTTTCGATTTTATGAGTTTGTTGATTTTTCTAGATAATTGGCATGATTCCACAGATTTTTGTTTTGTGTGAAAAAATATCTAATGATAGTGTATTTATTATCCAGCAATTAAGACAAATTGAGACGACTAATCTCAATTACACAAAAATAACTAAATATCATATGTTAAAAATGCATACACAAATCATTTTGTATTAAAGTATCATGATATTGCAAAAGACAATAGCATTTGGGATATGGTTCGCACTAATATCCATGTCATCATAAACTTGGGTAGGTACAAATTTACTCGGAATCGGAGTAGTCATTCAAAGGCTATGATAGGAATAAGAAAACATATCTAAGATAAGCAAGAAACGCTCATGTAGAATTTAGGTAATTTGCGAAACAAGAAAATCAAAATGATTAGACCGACATGAAAATTATTTATGATATATCATGTCATGGTTGCCACTGAACGGACAATATAGGTAGGTACCTACATAACAGAATAGTGATAAAGACAGCACTGTTTAGCTCCTCGGGTTCATTAAACCAACGCACATATTATTTGCGTGATTAAAAAGCAACATTAAAGTGATTTCACAGCAAAGATTTGTTGCATATTCAGTTAGTGATGTCAGTGCCACCTGGTGCCTCTTTCTTCAATAGGAATGCGGGTATCTTATAAAGTTCGTTGTATGCACTGTTGACACTTGGTGGAAGTATTTTATGTCTGACATCTTGATATTTTGTGAAAGAAAACACTTGATTAACTACTCCACAGAACGTTTAATTATGTTAAACACAATTAAAACAAATTTAAAACATATTTCAAAGAGGCCGACCCGTTTCGTCTGACTAAGAGACATTATCTAAGGCTACACTGATCTTAGTGATTTACATTCATACAAACATATTCTGATATACTTAACTAAATAATGGAGAGGAACAAACATAGAGAGAGAAATAACAATTAAACATATTAAACAGAAAACATATAATTTGGGAGTTAAGGAGGGGGCTTCTATCCGTGAAATCTAATTGATCTTTAACCAACAAACAGCCATTATCCCCCGCTTTCCTAATTTCTAGGATTTCATATTTATTCAAATTCGGATCAGAATTTACGTGTCTTTCAGAGCGACACAACAGATCTGTTGCTGTTTATGATTCGCATATAATGGTAGTCCCACAATACTTACAATGACGACGACGCGACAAGTTGCCAACAAAAAGTTTAGGAAAATCTCTAAATTGTCTCAGCAACTTGATTGACATTTCAGTCTGACAGTGTGCTTGAAATTTGTGAAGCTGTGAGCTTTTTAGGAAAATAATTGTGTTCTTTTTTTAAATTAGCAGGTAGAAGCAAATAAATTAGTAATTAGAAAATATAACAAAATAAATCTTTTTAGTTAGTGCTATACATAACGGTATTCGAGGAGGAGCTAGTGGAAAAAATGAGGGTGAAAACTTGCATGTATGATAAGCGGCATTGGATGTACCGGAAGCACCAAAAACAGGATAAAATTTTTAAGGAAATCAGTATGGAGTTAAAGGTAAATGGTATTGTTTGCAATTTTGGAAATGAAGTTCAGAAACAGATGGAAGTTTTTGCGAGACCAGTATGTTAGAGACCTACGCAAGCAAAAAAGAAGTTCAGGAAGTGGTTGGTGGAAGTACCTATTTCGAGTTATTGCATTTCTTACGGGTTTCCGTTGCTCCAAGACAGTGAATGTAAACGACCAACGTAGCGTGTGAATTCATCTGACGATTTTACTTCAATGCATTCAAGCAACTACGACCCGGCATTTGAAGACAACACCGATATTTTAACAGAATTAATTACTGTGGAAAATGCATTCATTTCAATTACGAAAGATACGCTGGACAGTTCTAGTTTTTTGCGAAAGCTCAGCCAGCACTTCTGGAAATCAATTCTCTTCACGCCAAATATCGACAGCCAGAATGGCAAAACACAAAAGACAGATAAAAACCTCCAAATACTTCTACATACTATGGTCGATAAAATGAACGAAGAGGAACAAGAAGTCTCTACTCCACCGATACCTTTGCCAACAGCTTGAAAGCAAGCTAGCTCTATAAAAAGGTTAGACCTATCGCCATTACGATTGCTAAATCTTCATGTGAAAATAATGAATTTTGTCCACCGTTCATCTGCTAAAGTCTGAGATATTTGATGAAGGCTTTGTAGGACCTCTTCAACCAAAAGCGATAGACGCGTTTTGGTGCGGAAGATGATGGGTTGCTGAAAGCACACTCTTTCTACCAGTCAAGATAGCTGGATTAGGTCTCACTAACTTGATCGTAAAATCAAGGTGTCTCAGATTGGGTGCATTTTAAAAAGTGTTTTCGCAGAGAGAATCTTTGATTCCTCAACTGAGGGTGAAATTACTGCGAGGGATCATAGGGGAGTGTTACTACCAGCTCACTGCTTGACCACCCTATCCTCGTGATTGGCCACAATCTCAACGATTCAGACCTAGGGCAGAATTAGGCCACTATTTTACCTTAAGTGGAATGCTCGAAGTATTGAAGCTGACACGTATCCACCGATGGTTCTCGGAGATATCTCCGGGATCTGTCGAGTTCAAACAAATACTACACAGCTGCACGACCTGCCGGCTTCTGCATGGGAGAGATTTTGCCAACTTAGAACCAGTGAGCGCGTTCGCTGTTGTTGACTACGCTCCACTATCCTACTGACCGCAGTCGAACGTAGTCGACTATTTGCTATATTCAAAGTGCGGAGTGAACGATAGTCGTAGTCAAGCGTAATCGTAAACTGTCAAAATTTGGCGGAGTGAACGCTTGGTATTGACTCGTAGTGGACAAAAAGTGTGGCAGTGAACGCACCCAGTACCCCTGGTACTGAGTTGGAAGTTGCTTTCGTTCTAAACAGACCACCTCATACACCTTTCAGTACATTTAGAACACGTGTGTTCCGTGACGTGCTTATGTCACCAACAGTTTGTTCTGGTGAAGGCATCTTGTTTCACAAGTTCTTCACTTGCTCAGCTTTGCAGAAGTTAATAGAACTCGTTCGCGATATGTGCAAGTGGATCTACTTGAATTTCGGCATTACCGGAACACGGTTTCTATGGGGTCCAAAGGCTTGTAGTGAGGTGAATTGTTTGGTTAGCTTTGTGTAGACACTGGTCAAATCTACAATTAATTTGTAGTACATGAGAGTCGAAGAAGGAAATCAGAACATTGACCCGCATGCATAAGCACTCAAAAGGCACTTTGTTGACAGATTGAAGAGACGGTTACGTCTTGAATATCTGGGAACGAACGTAGACACCTTCAATTGTACATGACAACCAGTATCGTTGGTGCAGGACGCAGCTTTTGTTTTTCGCTGTTCATAATAGGCCGCAGCATTTGCAACACTAGTACACGCGGCTTTTCGCGTTTTAGAACCATTGTAATTGCTGTGGGAAGGGCAAGCACTCCATTCGAGACTTTGATCTGCGGGTGGATGATGCGGGCAATTTGTAGAGGTCTCTCATACTACAGGCTACTTTCGCAGTACTCTATAAAAGAATTGGGTAAAGTTTTTCGTTGGTTCGATCGGTTATTAATTTTTAATTCGGTTACGGCCTCAGTGCAAAATTGTACAATTTGTATATTGGAAATTCGTTCATTTAGGAAATTATTTGTGGAATCAACTTCTTGGAACTGTCGCTACCACAATTGTTAAAATTGGAACTGTCTATAAATCTTTGTCTATTCTTTGAATCTTTTTCAAAATTTTTCTGTCCGTTTTTAGTATTTTTTGAGAATTTTGTGCCATTTGTTTGCGTTTTTATTTCATTTTTGTTGTCAATTGGTTGTTTTAATTGTTTATAAGTTTCGCTAGTGCCATTTTCTTACGATTTTTGAGCCTTTGGAGATTTATTATAAGTCATGTAATAAAACAGCTATGTATACATAATAAAAAAAAAGGAACGATAAATTACACATTTTTATTTAATGAGATATGGTGTGTTCTTACAAGGTCTTATTTCATTTTGTATTGTAGTGTGGTTTCCCTAATTTCGAATTTTGCTCTTAAATACGGTAAGCGTTGTACGCGGATTTATCTAATTCTCAAGCGATGTTAGAGTGAGCCGGTATTCTAAAATATCGTGCCCTGTCGTATGAGGGTTTTCCTCACTTCTCGAACCGTGTTAAAGTGAAACTGTATTATAGAAGTTGCATGTTATACGCGAGTTACCTGTAATTAATAAATGTTCGTTAAACTGAATTTGAGATTGCCAATTTGTGCTACTCAAAAACGACTGACGTTTTGTTATCTTAAACATATAAAGTTCTTGAGCTAGTTTTCTTTTTGATCGCAAAAATGAAAGAACTACATATGTATGTATGTATTAAAAAATTAGTATTGTTGCATATGTATGTAATTACTGTTAGGTTAGTAAAATTTTATCTAGCACATTCTAACCTCAAATTACAACTATAAAATGTGCCCGATAGCTACGGTTTTACATATTATGCCCTCTGAAAAAATGTTGAATGAAAGACTGTTTATTCTACATTTAAAATTCACCCAGAATTTTATATTCAAATGAGCAACAACGGCCTGAATATCATCATGCAAACTACAAATTCAGCCCATACTACTTTTGTACTTCTTAAAAAAAACGACGCATACAGGCCAGTATAAAATGAAATCTGTCGTCTGCCCTTTCAGTGTATAACCAAAGGCCCTTAATTAATTTATAAATCATTTTCTCTATAAATTAATTTCCTTATCTCCGTCGAAATCTAAACTGTTTTATGGCTGTGCAATGTACTTGCGAAACTGTTCAGCATGGTTCGCCATAATATTTGAATATATATGTATGTGTAGACCCGGCCATGACATAGTGTTCACATATGGACGGGAAAATCACTCGCAAACTAAGAAGGAGAGGCGTTATTCCGGCTGGTGGAATATTTCACCCTTCAGTGCCATGCAATTAAGCTCCTCAATAAACTGCGCCCTACTGTGTATAACTATAGTCGGTTGAACCTTAAGTGGTTACGACTACGAGCCGGACACAACAATTCGTATACTGCCTTCATACATTATGTAACGTTACTGGTGAGTTTGGAGTTTGTAGAGCCATTTTTATGCCATCTAAACATATCAAGCCATTGGCGGGAGATCTTCGATAAGCTGAGCTTTATTATAGTAATTCACGTCTATTTCGTTATCCATATGATAAGCGATAATGAACATGAAGAAAGGTGAGCTGCGGCCCTGTTGTATACAATACCTGCATGTATGCATGTAAACTTATAGTTATTTTCGGTATCATAAGCTATGATGGTGTCGCCTTATTACGTCTCATTGTAATGAAATTTTGTTGTTGTTGTTATTATTGATTTGAAAAAGGCAGCCAATTGTTCCAAAATTTCAACAAACTTCTTGCAACTATCTTGTAAAGTATATTGCAGCTAAGGATACGCAAAAACGTAAAGTATCGATACTATACTGAGTATCAGTATCGTTAAAAATGTATCGAAAATTTTGTTGTCCAGTTAGTGTATCTACGAAATGACTGTATTGGCGACGCAAATAGTAATAGTAAAATTGTACTGGCGGTGCCGACGCGAACAGAAATAGTGTAAAAATGCAAAAAGTTTAGTATAGATAGTACATGCGATGCGAATAAAGCTATTAAATGTTTCGCTCTATAGTTCCCCCTAATTTATAAAAATCTCAAAAAGTGCTCTGCGTTAAGGAGTACTATCAACTCAAGTATCGATACCAGTGGAAGTATCAATATTAAAAGTAATAGAATACAAATATACTGGGTATCATAATCAAAGTTCGATGCTAGTACGGTATCGATACTTTATGTGTATCGCTAATTGCAGTTAATGGAGGCAACTTGGATTTCATGTTTAAACTGAGTTTTTCCAGCGACTTCGTCAGTATGGGCTTCCGCAGCAAAGGTAACTAGACTGCTAGCGGAACCCTTTCTTCTGACACAAGCCAATATAACTGTCCGTGTGAGAAACAATTCTTTCTTGGGTCAACTCCGGCACTTTTAAACCTCTGCCCCTTGATTTATTACTCGTCATTGCGAGGTAAACTTTACGGGCGAACTGCAGTCTTTGGAGTCCATGCATTGAGTAGCAGTGGCTTCGACAGTAATCCGATCACATCTTAAGTTTTGTGAGAGATATTGCCATTGTAGCTAAACTTGTCTGAAAAAATGCCCACCGGAAACGTCACCTTGTTAATGAACTCGAATATATATACGTTCTCTTTTCAGCGAACTTCTGATTGTGATACACAAATACGAAGGCTTTCAACATGACCTAACTTCATCGGCACATATCTTCAGGGTACGACAAACAATATGAAATTGATTAGAATGAGAAATGACTTCGACTTCGGCGACAGAGCACTCGTGGTCGTTTAAGTTGAATTGTCTTAAAAGTGCCGCCGCAGCCACAATGCTGAGAACATAGTCATTATTAAAAGTATCCAATATGCCCTGTCGGACAACTTAAAGCAGCAAAAATTGTCCGCCGTAGTTGTATTTGATTTTGTTTTGGCCTTATAACTTTCAGCTTCCTATTGAAAGCCTCGACATCACTTTTATGTGGCATAGTCTCTTTCAGAACCCGCTCTATATTACTCTGCTTATGAAATATTACACAGAGGTGTCTCAACATGCATCAGATCCAGGGGCAGTTTTAAGCATAGTGAGATTTATTAACTCCATGCAGCACCATGGCAGCCATGCCGGAAGGAGTGATTACTTCCGTATTCTAAATAGTAAGGAGTGTAGGAAAAATGTCTTGCCAGTGTTCCCAAGAGAAAAATATTAAACCGGTGCCCCTTCTCAACAAGTTTGAAATTATTTGTTGACGTTGGACTGTTGTTCAGCTAGCAAAATTTATCCGATAGATTATCCTTGAATATCTTCCAAAGACTTAAAGAATCTGATTGTTATTAAAATAGCCAGCAATACGGAAAAGTTCCCGTTGCTTGAATGGACAATACTAAAGAGCAGTTTCTTCTATAGAAGCATTCCATTGGTTTTCATCTTCTAAGAAATTTAGAGCCTTACACGCTGACGGAATATGGACCAATTATATTACGTTTATTTTTAGGTTCATATGCCTCGCATATGATGATCTCTCTAAATTATTTTTTTAAAACATATTGAAATTTTTACACGCATTGGTCACTTTTTTCTGATACAAGCTCATAAAACTCTGCCACCATCCATGTTTTCGGAAAAGTAGGATGATTTCAAAAGTGTTTGGAATGTTATTTTATAATACAAAATGTGTTTCATAATTAGCCAAGCAAAGTGCCCGTGCATGAGAAAAACGACTTGAAAGTCAGAACAAATGTAGCAAATATGCTATTCTGGAACATATTTTGAAGTCTGTCCCCTTAAAGAAGGTAAAGACATTGAGAATGATATGCGTGATTGATATAAACTAAGAAGAAGAAGAAGTATGTCGAAAAACTATGGAAATTCTTTGTTATATTCCTGACTGTAATGTACGTTCATATAAAGCCATTGGAAACTAAGCTTTAATTTTAGAACTTAGTTTTAAGAATGTAAAAGACACGGGCGGCTAATTTCCAGTTCAGAGGTTCGGACGTCAATAAAGAAGGCTTGTGAAATGTCAGCCAGAGTTTTTTCATTTTTGTAATTATCCATCGTCCCTCAAAAATAACTCGGCCCTGCTACGGCAAATTTTCTTAGGCTTTCAACCATATATCAACCTAACCCAATATATCATCTGTTAAAAAAGAATATTCCATTTGAATGGGGTCCTAGCCAACAGAAATCATTCGATGAAAGCAAAAGACTAGTTATTTCTAACAACATTTTAATTCATTTTGACCCTACAAAGCCATTGATACTAACATGTGATGCGAGTTCTTACGGGTGTGGGAGCCGTACTATCCCATTTTATTAATGGAGAAGGAAAAATCCGTCGCGTTCGCTTCATGTTCACTTAAATCAGGCGCAAAAGAATTATTCTCAGCTCCAGAAAGAGGCTTTCGCAATAATATTTGGTGTCACAGGCAAATTCAATAACTTTCTATTTGGATTAGAATTTACTATTAAGATGGACCACAAGCTGGAAGCGATTTTTGGTAACAAAAACTGTACGTCGGTAGCATCAGCAAGACCAGAGATGGACAATTGAGCTTTCACAGTACCGCTACAGTATTAGTTATAAAAAGGAAAAAACTATTATATCATGCAGATGTACTTTCAAGATTACCATTGTCAGATACACTAAATGAGGGGGATTCTTCTTTAAATCTTTTGACTGCAGCGGGAAAAAAATTATAGATATTAAAAATATTCAATCAAATAGTGAAAAAGATAAGTTTGTTCAAAAAATAATAAAAGAAACGGTTGGCCAATAAATCTAGAATACAGAGAAAATATGTCAGAGATAAAGAATTTAAGTTCTCATGCGATGAAAATTGTCTCTTTTATATAAATAGATTAGTTATACCAAAATCGTGCCAGGAGCAAGTGCTACGAATTTTACATGAAGGACATATTGGAGCGGGTGAGGATGAAGGAATTAGCAAGGCTGCATTTATGGTGGTACGGTATTTATTATACGGATATTGAGGAATATATTAAAAACTGTAGTTGTTGTCAGGTAACCCAAGCAAGATAACGTATATTAAAAGAAACCAGCTGGCCGAAGACCAGCAACTGGTTTCAACGGGTACACTTAGATTTTTTCCATTTTAAGGGCGATGATTTCCTTAATATTAGTAGATGATTGGAGTAAATGGATAGAAGTTTACAGACTTATTGCAACTAGAGTAAGCGATGTGAGCAATAAATTGCGATCATGTTTCAATATATTTGGAATGGAATAGCGAATTAGGTGTAGAAAACGCAGGAAGTGTGAAGATCTAAGAGAGAATTGAAACCAGTTTCAAAGATTTATACCTACATGAGCTCTTATAATGAATAATTTAAATTGTTGAATTAGGTAGGTACTTTTAAATCTTTAAGTTTATGTCCAAACATTTACCTTTTATTTTTTTTTATTTTTTTCAAGAAGGTTTATTATAAATTTACACTTTTCGTAAGGGAAGGTGATGCAATATAGGTTCATTTAAAGCCATTGGAGACTTGAATTTAGAACTTAGTTTTATGAATGTAAAAAGACCACGGGCGGCTAACTTCAGCTCAGAGGCTCGGACGTCAATAAAGAAGGCTTGTGAAATGTCAGCCAGAGTTTTTCTCATTTTTGTAATTATCCATCGTCTCTCAAAAATAACCCGGCCCTGCTAAGACACGACACTGATGAAGTCAGACAGTTCTATGGCGTCAATATTTACAGGAAATAAATATATTATAGTGACAGCACTCAAAGAACCTACGACGAAGAGAAGTTAATGTTTAAATTCTATTTAATACCTTGGACACATAGCAAGATCTAATAAATAATTAGCACTTATTATTCATTAAAATTCATAATTATGGTTCGAAAGTCATATCGTTATGTCTACACTTATGAAGTGTATTTTCCCTTCATTAGAGCAGTAATGAGGAAAATGTACTAAAAACTGAATGTATTTTTGTTACATATCTAATACAAGTCTGGAGCTCTATTGTGTATCTGCCCTTTTGAAAATTAAGAAGAACAATTGCTAAGTGCAAACTGCATATATTATCAAAATACATTTTTATATAAGGTTTTTTTCCTTTGCCAATCGTTTGATAGTTCAACATAAAGAAATGGCTGTATGCCTGCAGTTGCTAATAAATCATTACCGTATAATGAGTAATTAGTTTAATTGTTCATTAGGAGCGCTGTGTGTCTAAAGTTCGAGTCTCTTAAAACTATAATTATCGACTTTCCTTAAAATCATGTGTAATTTAATATATTTATGTTATATGTATATGAATATTTTTAGAATTCTTTTTGTTTATATGCGCCTGATAACATTCGTTTTCATTTCAGTATATTAATTTGTATTCATCTCAAACAGTTAAAAGCTCTTCCTCAAAAATTTGAAATTTTCAATTGTCGACTTCTGTTACAAAATGCCCCTCAATTTCTTTCAAACCTAGGTCATCGAATGAAATTAGCCACGTGAGTAAAGGTTGAAAAACATAAATAGCAGAAAGCCGCAGCTGCTGTTAAACCTGATGTATTCCTATTGGAATTAAATTTACTGCAATTATTTACTTCGAATTTGTGTGGTAATTTATTTCAGTTTATGGTAGCAGGATTGTCAACTAAAGTCTACTTTTACCTTCGTCAAATTGTCCTACCTGCAGATGAAGGAAGAATTTTTTGAAATTTGGATGACTTTCATGTCGCTGCTATCTGCCTTGCTTTTAATTAATTAGTATTCATATAAAATCTTGCTTCCAAACTTGTTTCTTCTTGTGCTGCTACTATCTCGTTTTTAATTTTTCCCGCTTAAGCTGTCATTTATAAAAAGCAAACAAGCAAAAATGAATCTAAACTTAGAAAGAATTGCATGTAGGTTTATTTAAGGAAATTGAGCGTATGTTTGACAGATAGGAATATATGTGCATTTGCCCGTTTCTGAAGGAAAGAGGTTTAGGTTTATTTTTCATGATTTCGCATGTGGCGTTAAACTACACTATGAGGGTGTAGTGGTTCATTTTATTTAAATTGTAGTTTTATTGGTTGGTGGCAGAATTGAAACATGCCGATATTTGTTTTAATTTTATTTACAAAAGGCATTATACATATTTTAACTTGTATTGGACTCTTAATCATTATTTTGATTTTGCTATCCCATCTTTGTGTCGTAGATTTATTTAGCATAGGGTAAAACATGGACGAAATGATTATACAAGGTTTACGGTATTTACAAATTGGTACTTACCCAAGAGTACGTCGTTGCTTGCTCAGGTGACGAAGTGGTTCTTTGATTATTTACGGTTCGAAGTATGGAACAAAATCCCGGAAAATTAGCTTTGAAAATCCTGGATCATTAATTTGTATAAATTTTAATAGAATACCGGATGAAAACATTAAATTTATTAAATAATTTAAAGAAAAGTCTCGAAATAAATGGAAAAAACAAACCCTTATTTTACATAATAATACATGTCTTTCAACTTTATGATATATTGCGAGCAATATTCTTTAAATATGTATTTAACTAAATCTTAGTTGATTCCTTTTTTAAAAAATTGTTCACATCTTTTCCATATCTTAAATTTTTACTCGTTAAATGGATCACGTTTATCTACTTTTATACTTTTCCAATTAGTTTGTAAAATTATAACTTCTTTAGATAGGTAATTAATAATTTTATATAATTCTGAATTATTTCTGCAAACTATAACTTTCAGACGGTCGGTTCAATATACTTCAACACAATTCTCTGTGGTAGGAATTTGCTGGAGTGCGGGTCGTGGCGAGATATGAAAATTCTGAATGGTATTGTGGACTGCCTTGTTTTCTACTATTGCTAATACAATTTTTTATTAGATCAACGTGCTATTATTTCCTATTATTTCTTGGTCAAAGTGCTATTTTTTTTTAATTTTATGGAATCATACTTTGCAAAAGCCTGTAGTAAGTAAATTTAAAAGTGTTTTGCATCGGCAAAAACTCT